>JAGVVM010006837.1:0-18094 GCA_019149425.1 Psidium friedrichsthalianum
CTTATTATCTTAAAGAAGGGATGGAAGTTATGGTTTTGTCCCAAATAAGAGCTTGACCTCGCCATCTTGGTTGATCAATATTTTTGACCGATCAAGGGTATTTTTTTGTTCACAAACTATAATCTAACCTACTTTTTGTTAATGTTAATTTTTTTTTTTAACAAAAATGTAAAAAAAAAAAGAGAGAACAAAATCACATGTGGGAGGTTCCTACGCTCATATGGCTAGAGTCGGCAGCGGTGATGGCTATGCAACCTTTTCGACCAGAGCAGAGGGCCTATTGGTCCTCGCCTAGATCTAGGAGTATGGTCCGATCAACCCTGGTCTTGCCCAAACTCAGGAAGAGGGCTGTTGACCTCGCCTAGATCTAGAGATGGTCACGACCTCACCAAGGAGTCAATGGCCCAATGGCCATAACCGTTGCCCCATTGATCGGGGGGCGGTAGCCACAAGCGAGAGGACTGTCTCCTGCCCGTTTTTTTTTTAAATATCTTAAAAAAGGATAAAGTAAAATAAAATAATAAATGACTAAAATGCCACTATTAAAGTGACTCGGACCTTTTTTTTGAGACAATATAGTCACTTTCATATGCTTATTTGAAACAATATGCACTCAAGCTATTTTTAATGCAATAAGAACACATCATAGTCCTTATTTAAAATAAAATCTATTTTAGACTATGATTTGAGAAAGAAAGACATTTTGAGTCCTTTCTTGAAATTTTCCCCCAAAAAAGATCAGTCTTTTTTTTGGGGTGGGGGTTTCACTTCAGTCAGAGCCGTTAAGTCCTCTGCTCTATCAAGTCCCAGCGGCAAAAACCAATGAAAAAATATTGGGTGATGTCGTAAATTGGGTTTTTCATCCCAAAGATACGTCATCCACATGCCGGAATCGGGAAAATTCACGGGGCATTACTTTCTTGTAGATCTGGCTCCAAACCGCCGGGTCGAGCGGGGACTAAACACGAGACCTCGTCGCTCCACCCGGTCTTCGGGTGTTACCCAACGATGGGCGGCTGCGCTTGAGATAATAATCATTGCTCAGATGACTTCTACGGCGGGTCAAAAGTCACCCACGTCCCGTTAAATTAATCCGTCTCTTCATTAAGTGGAAGATACGTGTCCCACCGACTGAATCTGACTATACAGCCAAATCCCTTCCGAGACAAGCGACCAATGGTGGACGGGGCGAGCAGATCCCACGACGCGAGTCGCTTTCAATAGGGGGCGAGCTGTGCTTTCTTCCGCGGAATTCTAGGGGACAGGTGTCTCTCGTCGGTCCATGGGATTTGTTCTTGGTGCTGCGAGAGAGGCCACGTTAGAAAGTTGAAATTTTGATGCAATCTCGTCCATCCCTTTCCCTCCCCATTCGCGATCTCCCTTTCTCCGTGTTCGATCTTTGGATTTGATCAAAGCCCCGACATCACACAAGTGCTTTCTGGCTGCCAAGGATAGCGCAGCACCCACAGCTCTGTTCTTAGTCGTTTCCTCCTCCTTTTCAATTGGTCCCAACTCCCACCCCCAGTTTGAATCCCTTCCCACCTAAAGAGATCGCTTTTTATCCCCGACATCACGGACAGGAAATCGGTGGTGGCCCTATGTACCAGATTTTCTGGGATTACCGTCGATAAGCACTAGAATACTAAAACCACCGCCATTTTGTTTATTGACGACGTGTGAAGTTAGCACCGCTTCAAGAGAATGGCTGAACCCATGTCACCCTGTGCATTTCCGTTGGCTGACCGAATTACTCCAGTATATATCGGAGTGTGATCACTACAGTATGATAAAATTACCTTAGGAAACCGGGACTTCAAATTTAAATTAACTTGACCAAGGGCCTTAGTATCGACAGTCCATCCTAGCTACTCTTTGGCTCATTAGAACTCCATGGCATCGTAAGAAATGCCTCGAGATGAGAAGTGGGGAACAATAACGAGTTCAGGGAATCATCAATAGCGTCACCAAAGACGCACCACTAATGGACTCTCCAGCAACATGAGAGAAGTAGGCATTCATATCTCACATCGCAAATTCACCACCCAAAAAACACAGGACAGAGGAAAGAAAACAGGACCGCTCCTGGGAAATAGGCAAATACCATTTTCCTTGAGGAGGGCTCTATTTTGGCCACCAAAAATGGGAACGAAATAGTATTCACTCTTCTATACAGGAAGGAAGCAGAAGACAACAAACTCATCAAGCTCTCACTGGAACAGCAGCAGGGCTAGGATTGCAAAAACCAGCTCCGACACCACCGCCAAATACTCGGAAACACTACAATACACTAGCTTAGATACCCTACGGATGGCGGAAAGTGGGGACTGTAACATTGGGGGTGGCCGAGCGCAAGAGATTTGGTTCTTGATAAGCTGAACTCATCATCTCCCGCTGTGACCAGAGATTTCTCGTCCACGTCTTGAGGCAGACTTGGGAGCGCTCAATGAAGAGGAAGAGGAAAGCCCGGATAGGACGGTGGTTGGTTCTGCGGTGACTTCTTCCGCAGGTGACCTTGTAGGCTGAACTGGTTTTTGGGTTATAGTTGAAGGACAACTGCTTTGTTGTCCGCGAGCGCGAGAAGCTCCTTCTCTTCCAGACCTTTGGTTGGCCAAGGCTATACACCGCTCTGGGTGTGCTTGGCCAATGCATCTTTGAACTTCTTGATCTGTGATTGATAAATGAAATGAGTACCGTAACAGCAAACCAGACCACGGGAACCGAAGATCCAATCATAACACCCCATGAACGCATTAGGGGCTAGTGTTTCCTCAAAAAAAGTCGACTTCGGGAGCACCCATCCACTCATCTAGTCGTTTCAACGAAACGTTCTTTTGAAAACATTTGTGGAGGACCACCAATCTAGACTCCAGTTATTTATCAGCTCAACGAAAACTACCAAGTCACCCGATACTAATAACCAAAGTCTGGCAAGCACAAGAAGAGAACCAATTCAAACATCAGAAACACTACGCACCGAACACACCATGTGCCCAGCGTACCGCAATCATTTAAGAACCCTTTGCTGTGAGACAAAAAGCATCACCAACTCGAGACCTCGTTGCTCTAGAGCGACGACGATGCTAATAAGTTTCGACCCTTCCACATGAAAATGATTGAAACTATCACCAATCGAATGGACAAGAAACTAACCGTGGCAATTTGGTGCAGCTGAAGCTGCAGAGCCGGCCGTGCGCCCCTCGGTAGAACCGAAAGAAGGGCAAGACATGGACATTGATGCTGTAGCACATGGACTTGTGCTCCTCGTAGTTCACCTGGAGAAACTGAACGTCCGGGTTCGTCCTCGGCAAACTGCATATCTTGGGATGCAGAGCCTTGCACCCACCGCAACCTGGTGAGAAGAAATCAACGATGACCAGCTTGTCCCCTGCATTTAGCAGCGGTCCACAAGATCTTGTGCGCTTTTCACTTCCTCATGTTCGGTTGCACTCCTTTTGCCCACCACTTACGAGCTTTCCCAATTAGCAGCCCACCCTGCGAAAATCAATTCACTGTCAACCCACAAATCAAGAAGCCAATCATCGGACTAACGACCCAATAAGGATTTTTTTCCCAAACAAACACCATCGCAGAAAAGTAACCCAGTTACCAAAACAACGAGTTAAACGCGAAAAAAGGGCAAATTTTGGGTCCGCTCGCACCTGCTGCGAATTGATGCGAAACCCTAGAGGAGCCCCTCTCTTGGGCACAGCTTCGATTCGTGCACGACGATTCTCTTGCCGTGAAGACCACCCCTCGACCACGCAATCGACGACGATCTGAGCTCCGGCTGCTCCCGATTCAACGAAGAAGAGCGCGGACTCACCTGGAATCTCGCGAATCTCTGGTTCTCGTTCTTGGAAAATCTAGGCACGCCATCTTCGCTCTTGACTCGACGATTCGACCACACACAAGCTCGTTTTGCTGGTAACCACGGCCATAACGTTCTTCACTTCCAACCAAACAACGACAATCGCAAGCAGCACAAGAACGTCCCTCTTACCCCCTTTTGCTTGTCAGAAAGGGATTCTTGAAAGAAACTCGCTGCTTCAAACAAGTTCGATGCTTTTTCAATTATAAGAAAACGTGAGAAAGACGAAACGCTCTTCTCTATCCTGGTGGAAATGGAGAGAGAGAGAGAGAGCGCACGGTAAGACGCGCTGGAGGCCAACGGTACTGGATAATTCCCAGAGCCGCGGTCTGTGCTCGATTTGATACGAGCCGTGGGATTTTCTGTGATTGGGCGAGCCGTGATGAGATCGGACGGCTGCCGCGAATTCGGTACGTGTCGGCGGCGATAAATCGGATAAAGTTCGTTTGGGAGGTTGGAGATAGTCGCACGAAAGCCGGGGAATTTTTATGGTGGAGGGAGAGTGCACGTGAGCTTCGTGCTATCATACACGTGGCGTCATCTGACCGCGCTAAGGCGGAGAAAAGGGCGAAAAGAGGAGAATTGGATATCATTTTGGATAAAAGGAAGCGGAGTGGGACTTCGCCCGCAATTGGGTAAAGCTA
The DNA here is from genome assembly GCA_019149425.1 of Psidium friedrichsthalianum. NCBI lineage: Eukaryota > Viridiplantae > Streptophyta > Magnoliopsida > Myrtales > Myrtaceae > Psidium > Psidium friedrichsthalianum. Next base: position 4,513 of record JAGVVM010006837.1, read on the forward strand.
GGCTTAGGCCAAAATATGGGTGCTTTAAAAAAAAAAAAAAGTCCAAAACCATCACCATCATTTTTTTGGTTTTTCGATTTTACCGTCGTTTATGATTGTTTATCATCTTCTCTGTCGTGATCGCACGTGGCTACGGGGGCCGGCGGCAGGTTGGAGAAAGTTGATGTGGTCGCACGACCCGAGCAATGGCTGCTCGGGTTGGGCGACCCGGGAGAGGCCTACTTGAGGTCAGCGACCCAGAACGTTATCCAAAATTACTTTACAATAGCTTTTAACTTACATTTTTGTTTTGTATCTAGTTACAATTAACAAGTACGATTTATATTTCAAAAAACTCCTTAAAGTCCTTTATATTTTTCCAAAAAGCTTTTTTCGAACATCCAACCAAATGCATCATACTTTCCAAAACCACCTTCCACACGTGTCAATTTATATCCATGGTTTTCAATATTGACAATTACACTTTCATTTTTCACTTTTGTCCTTCCATTCAAATTGTAATTCTCATCAACTATGATTTTCCTTTTTTTTTTCGCGTACTTATAATTTGCAAATTGTAATTTTTGTTGCGACCGACGTATTTGAAAAATTGGGAGCTCAACCTTGGTGGTTAATCTCGAGCCCACACCCGGAGAGACCCACAAATTGACATGGGATCAAAAGCAGGGTCACCTCAGTCAAGACTCGTTCGAGATGGCGTAATAAAATTCGTGTACTTCGGATCATCTTTTATTACTTCGGCAGTTTCTACGGAAGATTAGAGACGAACTTAGTTTATATAGAGATCAGAGTTCACCAGAGAAAAGGAAGGAAAAAAAAAGAGAAAACAAAAACGAAACAAGAACATCAACTGCTAATTGGGTAATCAAGGAATTGTGAAGCACTACAAGTGATGTCCATAACAAAGTTGAGGTCACAAGCTATACAGCTCCCCTACCCCATTCCTACCGAACAGATTAGAACCCAGATTTTCCCTTGGCAAACTAATTACCAATTATAACGTCCAATACGTGCTTATCTCATTTGACAATCGATGTACCCGCAAGCCGGTTCTTTATATGCAACAGAACGTCCACCAGTGGCGGTCATTTGAATCCTACCTCGGACGGACAGCCTTTTCCCCATGCCTGCTCAGTGAGCTCACTTTTAGTTTCAAGTTCTGCACATGCTTAAGGGACTAGGCACTGAGCAACGGCACAGCGTCATAAGTGCCGTCGAATTCCTTCTTCCTAGGGTCAAAGCATATCTTTGCCCACCCCAATAAATCCAGCATGTAAGTAATCAGCCAAGTTTCGGTCACCATCAAAGTTGCTTAGACATCAGATGAAGACATTGGAGAGTCCGTTTTGTTGGGCAATCACTACAAAAACTTGCTTCACGTGACAGCAACCCATCTAATTAGTTTTAGATGAAGCAGGGTTTCGGCCAAACTGGATAATCATTGGCTTTCTTTGAATACATATCCATTCACTAGATTCTGCAATGAAGAAATCATCATCGCCCCAGAATTTGAAAACTGTGGCTGAATCGACTGAGGAGCTAAAAGTTTAAAACTTATAGTAATACATACCAAAGCACGTTGAGCAACTTCGATGGATGGAAACGTCACAAAAGCTTGGCCCCTCATTCTTCCTTCCTAAATTCGGTAAGTTCAATAACAATGGTAATATGAGCCATATAATTCTAAAGAATGCTAGTCTATTGCAAGACCTCTACAGAGGGTCGATGAAGCTCTTGACTCATGTCTAAAACCATTAGAAAACAGAACTAACATGGATAGAATGAAATTTCCTAATGTTCTGTAGTTCGTTATTCCAGCAAGACCTGGCAGGCTGGCATTATATTGATTACTGCAAGCAGGAATAATTTGAACTTCAAAAACATAAAAGAGAGGCTTGAATAGGTACTCCAAGTTTGAATGGTTCACTGGCCAAAGTAATTGAAAGGTATAGTGGATAAATGCTTGGTTTCTAAGAAGAATGACTTGACCTTAATATCAAACTTAGGTCCAAATACACACACACACACACACAGGACACACCCTGGAGAGGTCCAACCATGATAATACACTTCAACATTATTTTCTCATCAATACATACGCTATTTAATTAAAAACGCAACAGAATAGAATATGTTAAAGGAAAAGGCATCAATCCTTTATTTACCTGCATTAGCTTTACATTCAGAGTGGATTTGGCATCATCAGCACTTCCAAACAAAGAACCTTCATCAAATTTCAGGCAAGAAGTAAGAACCAGAGACACTCTTCACAAAAGGCTCATCCAAGAACAAAGGATAATTGACTTCAAAATCCACAAATTAAGATTTGATCTTCTACTCCTTCATATGAACAACAATATACTTCAAGGAATATATTAGAAATTACCCTTCTCACCAATCAATCCTGACAAAACATCATTGTTGAGAGCATCCACCCTGAAATACTTACCAAATATAAAGTAAAAGTCATCCACAATAACATCTTTGGCAATTCTTTATGTACAGAGGTGCAGGATTTCCAGGAGTATACTGCAACATAGAGAAACGGTTTCAATTTTATGGTATGGCTGTTAAAACAAGTCATACCAAACAGTGATAATAATCATATTTATTGAGCGTGACTTAGCAATTGCATCTGTTCATCTCAGAGAATCATTGACCTATAGGCTTGCATTTTAGCATATACCTTAACTTGGAAGAGATAGTATTTCTTCAGGAATGGCTTCTGGCGCTCCCAGTTCTCCAGAGTTGCAAATTGTTTCTTCTCCAATTTCTCTTGATCTGGCTCTCTATATCGTTCGCTTGCTGTCACGCTTTATGTTCATCCTTGTGGGCCTGGAGCGGGGAAGGGAGAGGCGGCGCGAAAAACGAAAGCTTAGAAACAGGCCCCGTTCAACTGGTAATGGATTGCTTCTGCATACTACCTGCAAAACAGTGTTCTTCTTCTTAATCACAGGGATTTCTTTTGGGACCAAGGTGGCATGTTTCACACCCACAGACTCATGAGCCACATCTTTATCTATTGCAGGACCTATGATAGCTTCTTTTCTGGCACGCTTCTTACCGATCTTACTCTCGAAGATCCAAGGGAATGGGCTTTGTCATCAACCTCCTAAAAAACAGAGATAAGTTCTTCATTATTTGAAACTGAAAACTGGGAAAAAAAGGTTCTCTTTGCAAAAGCATGCAATGATGCAGATTGAAATGGACCACAATATCAGTCACTGGCACCAAAAAGCTACAACTTTACTCCACAACTGCAAAACAGGCTAGCACGAAAAGCTGAAGTAATAAAAGAAACTTAGTGCCTTAAATATTCTGCTCAAATACGAATCAGTTACACAAGTACAGAAAGATAGCTTGATGTGTCTCGAGGAATTAAATATTTAAAGGAAGAGATTACCTCTTCTGAGGACTCAAGCTCGGACTCTTCACTGGATAGGTCTGCGCCAAGGGCTTTGCAGATGTAGGAGGGGGAGGAGGGGAGGTGGTACAGCCGCTGATGGTGGTAGGGGTGGAGTGGGTAATGCAACACGAAATGGTGCTGGAATGTTCATTTTGTTCATCAAGTGCAACACCTAAAAATGGAATGCAAGAAATCATTCGTCTCCCATGCACACATTGTTGTATATATCTGTAAAATACACAACACCCACCTGAGTATAAAATCGAGGAACGGCAATAGACATTCACAATATTGGTAAGAATATTTCCATCAGGTGGGGGTAAGCATACCTGTAATGGAAGCAAGTTATTGCTAGACATAAACCACCAAATCAATCAATTGACTAAAAAGGCATAACCATGTCAAAGAAACAATAATTACTACGAAATGAAATCTAGAACTCAACATAGAAGCCAAGAGCTTCTCACTATATGAAGAGATGGTCCAACTCATTGAATGTTAGCATCCTGACATCAGATGGTGAACATTTCGTTTATGACTAAAGTAACAAAATCAAGCAATCATAATCATAGCATAGAAAGGGTGCATCCATTTGACCTGAAGGGTGCAGATTATAAACAAAAAACATGTACCAAGGACACATGATGTCCAGGCAGCAACAGAAACAAAAAAAGATGCTAAAGTAATGAAAACTGGATCAGTCCTTCCATTGTCATCCTCCATCGATGAACATATGAAGACCTAAGACAATGTGTAATGGAAAATGTCCATATGCACATTCACTTGAGTGGAGAGTAGGGGGAAAATAAACATGAATTACAGCTTATCAAAGACCCATCAGAAATGATTCTTTTAGAGGCGCTACAAACACAAAGAGATGCAAATTGAATATATCTGATGTCTCTGCATCTATGGCTGTGAGTAGAACTTTAAGAAGGAGCTCCAAATAATAGCTTCCAATTGACAAATTTATATCCATGTACACCACAATCACCGAGGAAGGAAGCTTTACTACAAAATAACCACCACACTGGCAGATCATAGCTACCCAAGAGACTTTACAACTTTCCAAAGGGGCTAGACCACACTATAAATTGTGTTCCATCGAAGGGTCGTAACTTCTAAATATGGGTATTCTCAATTTAAAGAATAGAACAAAACGGTCAGTTTGCCTGCAAGAATCATGGTGTATACAAAATATAGATGGCTAACAAGTGAGGTCTTACACCACACATGAGCGCGCGCATCAGAGTGAGAGAGCGTTTTGGTTAGATAAGATGCAAAGTAAGTTTATCATGACACCTTGAGTTTTTCATTAACACCGTCACTCGTGCCTTCTCTTCCTTAAGATGGTTACGCGCCAATTTCGTAAATAGCTGTGATAATTTTATCCTAAACATGAGACACTAATTTACAGCTTCTATCCAATATCCCAAACTGATTAGAAGATTATGTACTGTGGCACTACGTTACTATGTTGAATCTTTCAGTTGTCGGTTCTCTTGGCATTGTAATATTGGGTATCTCATCATTGTGTCATGTGAAAACTACAATCAGCTGAGGGACATATTTTTTTTAATCAATCTACAATATATGCTCTCACACCAAAATATATATCAACTCTTAAGTAAAGGCTAAGCAAAGAAAACTAGATGAACTTACTCGGATGAGGAGGGAAGGGGTAGTCTACACCAAGTTTTGGAGCAATGGGCTCACTAGCAGTAGCAAAACCACGATTGGATTTTCATTATGATCCTCAGGCAATCCGGCCTCCTTTGCCACAGTGGAAGGTGCAATTTTATCATTTGCAAATGGAGCACCTTTTCCTTGAATCTTGTTATCCTTGGTATCATTACAGGCCTTTCCACTTTCAAAACTCTACCAAGAAACCTTAGCCTAGCCAATGAAAAGCAATATATCGATTTCAACAGATGATACAAACTACTATGCCAGGCCATATGTTCTGGTAAGAAAATGTAATTACCCATTCAACTGGCACTGTGCTTGATAAGCAAGTGCTTCACTTTTTGAAATCCACAAATGCACAATTCTTCATCTGGTCAAACAGAACAAAACTTTAATGTTGCCAATGGACTACTGTTAAAAAAAAATGTTTGCCAATGGACTATAACAACCTGAAGCACCATGAATTATGAAACTTCTTTTGACCACTGTTTTTAAACCTGGACCAGAGCAGCTGATTTAACCAGGAACTGAGTCACGGTCCAGTCCTGCTTTCACTTAAGATTGGAGTGGTCAAGAATCGGTCAAGCCCGACATTGACTTTGTTCAACCATGATGACTCGGTTCAATCAGTAAACCCAATGAAGTGGTCAGCAGTTTGACCGAGTCTTCGACCAGTCTTTAGCTATAAAAGTAATCTGGAGAGATGGCACCAAGGGGATTGAACCCCTGACCTCAGTCATGCACACTTAATTCCGTACCCAACTGAGCTAGGCTACTTTTAACATCGAGATATTGTGAGCAGTTACCTCTCTGAAGTGCAAGGACGAACACTAGAAGCCCCATAATGTGAGAGGAGTCTAGAGAGCGTCTCTTGGGGAATTGCTTCAGGAAGGTGACGAATCAAAAGTGTAGTAGGCGAGTCTGCTGTGATGAATTTGATGGTAAGCCTTGCTGATGTTGAAGACCATGATAAACATTGAAGGATGCCTGAGAAAAAGGCATGCCATCCATATCTTGCTTCTCTAGTACTTGCTTCTCTAGTATAAGAGTAGAAAACCAATTGTCAGCTCATTGTAAGCAGATAATGATAAGACTGTTCCATTTACTGACCATTAACTAGCTAGAATCACTTCAAAGATGCATGTTTCTCAGCTACATAAGCTAAATTTTTGCCAATAATCTACAGTGAGGTACGTTTGAACATTTCATAAGATGCCACATACATAGTATGCCAACAGCAACAGTAATAAAATTGATCAGTTAAACTTATTTCCAAGGTAAATGTGCCAGTCCAAAAATACTAATGCCCATGGAATTTCCAGGTCCCTTGAGAAAAATGCGTGAGGAACATGGCTATTGTGTCCTACAACAGACCTATTGATCCAAACACCTAACTAATTTTCCTATGAACAGAACAACCCTTTTGAGGCCAAACCTGAATCTATTCTCAATAAATGGGCAAAACATTTACCGGATGATTCAAATGGACGTCAAATGGATTATTCCCCCAGGTCCAGACCACCGATTAGGTGACCATACACATTTTTAGTTAATGGCTGCATAGTACATATCTCAAGATACCACAGCAGCTGCCGGGTTAACTCACTGATGCCACGGAACTGCATGGACTAGTTCCTTCTAAGTACTTAAATCAAACACCTGGCAGGTAACGCCTCATAAGTTCATGGACCCATTAGGTGTTAGAGTTGTGACGCACACACATAAACACTGCCCTGCGATTGCTGTGGGTGCCATCAATGGTTAAATTCTCAAGTTTCAGAGATCAGAGAGCACAAAGCCTCCGCCCGAGAAAAACAAATGCAATTCAAACTTAGCGATGACAATGGTCAGCCAATTCGAACCAGCAACTCACACAATCAGATCAGATAGCAGGAATTGTGAAGAGAGACATGCACGGCCAACCGCAAGGACAAGAAAACAGAGAGAGAGAGAGAGAGAGAGAGTCGCACCGACACGGCCAGAGTCGAGGTGAGGTGATGAGTTAGCTAAAAGGGAGGTGTGACCTGCCGAGAGAGAGAAAGAGAGAGAGATGGGCCTCGAGGTCACGGCGGCGTGTGACGGCGGAAGGTGGTGGTATTAACTTGGTTTGTAAAAAGAATGGTACCATGCTCCTCCTTCTTAGAATTAATAAAAGAAAATTGACATCCTAAAAGAAGATTTAAAAAGATAATTATCACATATCATCTCCTCAACCGAAATCATGCTTAGGGTACATTTACTTCACGGAAAATTCAAAATTGGAAAATAAATGATTGGTTTTATTGTTTTGAAAAATTAACAAGCAGAAAATACTTTTATTATTGATAACTTTTTATATGCAATTATTTTTGTAGACATTGAAAAAATATATTAATATCATTCATTATTAGAAGATTTCAAATAACGACTTGAATTGTCTTTATTTTCTTAAAGAATGACTTGAAGTGAATCTTATTTCAAAATAAAGGCTTGAAGTGTTTAAATTATTTCAAAAAAAGGCTTGATCAAAAGGCATCTTTGTCTTTGTCTTTTTTTTTTTTTTTTTTTTTTTCCCTTTATCTTTCCTTTTTCATTTTTTTTTTTTCATCATTTTTGTTCTTCCCTCCCCTCCCCCACCGTCTTTTTGCAACCTCGCACCATCATCTTCTTCAACCCCACCGCCATCGCTTAGGGTGTTTCCAAGGATCATCCATTGCTCCCACCCTTGCTGTCGGTCGGAGCCGTGAACATGAACACGGTACCCACCACGGACTCAAGTGCAGCCTCCGCGTTGTTGTTCCCTACAAGTGGATTTGGGTTTTGAATTGAGGACTTGCAAAGAAGTGGAGGGAGAGAGATGCTGCAACGAAGATGAATAGTGCCCCTTTCCTCCCTAGATCAGGCGAGGGCCGCCTCGTGCCGTGCCTGGGGCCGATGATGTCTAGAGAGAGGAGAGGAAAAATAATAAGAAGAAAAGGGAAAAAAAAAGAGAATAGCAGAAAAAAGGGGAAAAAAAAAAAAGGTTGAAAAAGATGAAATGTCGAGGGTTGGCAAGGGAGGGGAGTTGTAGGCGTTGCGAAGGAGAGGGGAAGAATAAAAAGGAAAAAAAAATGAAAAGAAAAGATAAAGAGAGAAATAAGAAAACAAAATGTAAAAACGAAAAGGGCAAAAATGCCCTTTGACTAGGCTCCTTTTTAAAAGGATTAGAGCAATTCAAACTCTTGTTTAAAATAAGGTTCATTTCAGGCTCTTATTTGAGAAAATAAATGCACTACAAATCCTTATTTGAGATTTAGAATGTATGTAAAGCACCTACCCCACCGCCTTCCAAAAGGGAAGAAATTGCGCGCATTGACGAGCACAGGAAACTCAAAATCTTTGCTTAGACGAGCCTGGCAATCCAAAGGAAGACCCAATTCATGAAACGCGTGGATTCGAGCCAGAAACTGAAAAATCTCGGCGAAAAGCGACGCACGAAGCAATGCTTTCTCGCCTTCGCGTCCTCGAGCGAGCACGGGAACTTTCATCGCATTCCAAAACTCTTGGGCTTGTGTATTTTGAGTTTGAGCGGCCCAAAACTCAGGCCCACGCGCGGTTCAATTCGGTCAACGGAACTGAACCAATAAAAAAAAAATTGCTGTTCTTTCTACTAGCCGAAGCGAACTGAAAATGTACGAAATTTCGATTCAATTGTTCAGTTCTGACATCCATAATTTACATGTTATAAGCTATTATTTTCCAAAATTATTATTTTACATTTGAACATATTGAGAAAGTGGGCTCCACTAAACACGTGGTGGCGAACTAATGAAGAGGGATTTGGCCTACATGGCGGTCCAGGACCATCCAGGTTTTTCTCATTCATAACAGTTAACAACAAAGGTGCTTAGTCTCAATTTACACGACCTTCTTAGTTTCCCTAATGTACATGGAGAGAAATGCAAATAAATAAGGTTACCATCGTGATTTGACTTTTTCTCCCTTTTTTTTTTAAATTATTATCTCTCATCAAGCAACAACCGTTGCCATCCAGTTATGATTGATTTTCTTTATTAATTTAGCTTTAATCATCGTATAAGATGGCTCGAATCTTATTTTAAAAAATCTCTCCAGACTTTAACGAGTTTACAATCCATCTACTTCTTTTTGAAGTAATATTAGTATATAATTGGTAATCCATGATCCTCATTTAGGCGTCTTTATTATTAAAAGCATTTAGTTTTTGTGATCAAGTAGGTTGTTTCCCTAAATGACTTGATTTCGCGAGTGTTTTAGTCTTTTTGAACTTTGAATGGAAAAAAAAAAGTTTACCTTTTAATTTGAATTCACAGATGCTAGAGGTTATCGACGAACGGACGGACCCTGCCGGGTCTATGGATCGAGCTTAAAATGTCGCTTAGACTAGCCCATCAATGAAAGATATACTAGAATTACGTGCAAATTGGAGGGGGCTTAGCTCGAGCCAAACCAAGCCGGGCCTCATAACTACGTGCCGTCGTCTAGACTTGCCCGAAAGTACTTTCGAGCTGTCGTGGCACGGGGGCTCGTGGACCCGCCAGGCCTACGATCAGGACTAACACTATGAATGTGCCCTTTTCCGATGGCTACGTTATTATAAGAAAGGATCTGGGTGGGTTTTTGGTTAATATTTATGAACGTTGACTTCTAAAGTACTGCAACTCCTTTTTTTTTTTTTTAAATGTGGTGTGCAAATCTTTGGAGGAGATGAAAAAGTAAGGATTGTACAGTTTTTTGATGGCCTAATCAACACACTACTATTCATAATGAGAAATTTTGTTGGCAAAAACCGTTGGACACAAAGTGTAACTTGTGAAAAACAGGAGAAACAAGGGAAGAACAGATTTGGATCACCTAACATTAGAGTTTCTATGACATAAGTTAAATTACTCAAGTCAAGCTGTCCATTTTTATTTGAACAATCAAGGTTGGGCCACATCATTTGTTGAGGGGGAGGGAAAAAATTGAGTAGGGATTTTTTTATGGTTTGAAAAATTTTGAATCCCAATCCTCTCTCAATTTTGGCCTTTCAAATGAAAATGGACGGTCTGATTTGAATAATGTTACCCATGTCATAGAAATCTCAATGTTAGGTGATCTAGTTCTTGGGAAGATCCATCTCAGCTAATTGTTGAAGGGGACACCATGGGCCTATTTTTTTTTTTTAAAATCAAATGGACCTCCAAGATGGTTGGCCATAGTGATAAAGAATCAGCTTGTCTTCTACGGGCTGACAAGCTCGATATGCGTCTTCGGCGAACCTTTTAAATGGGTCTTTGCCACCGCCATGGAGAGATTTCTTGACTACTAGCATCTAATAGGGTCGGCCCATTGGGCTCGCCAACCTCGATCATTGGAGGTGTGAGACCTCTATGATAAGGCCCATATAGGATTTTCCAGTGCTGATCGCCCCCACCTTATCGTCTTACTTGTGAAGAAAGAAATAGAATAGACTAAAAAGTCGGGATGTGAAATTTTACCTACATGACATCTCCCTCTCTTGACAAGGATCTATGGTCAAAAAATTTACGTGGAACACTCCCTTTTGATTCCTGTGGAGCACTGGACTATTAACCCACATAACGCCAATAAAATTAGATGAGATTTCGTCCCATAACCCTAACAAGGAATTTTTTTTTCCTGGACCCATGTGACCCGGGCCGGTTGTTTTGTGACCCTTGTTCGATGTGGAGGATCGTGGGGAATCAAACAACTTGGGGTTCCGGGAGTCCTCTCACACTCGTATAACCTTGAAGCGGTACTTGCTGGTGTCACATAGGAAATGATAGTAAATGAGCGATGCATAGGGTACTAGACAACTGGGTTTCTGGAAGTGGTGTCAGGACGGTTTGTGCTAGGAGTTCTAGGATTAAACATAATACATCCCTTAGGAGTTCTGAAGGCGGGGTTGGCCTCTCGTGTACAAACTGGTCGGGAGCTGATGCCGCTCTCCTGATGAGGCCATGGCAGGCCGAAACCAGTTGTGGTGCTTATATTGACTGTGCTCGCTTGATACAAAAAGGATGTCCGAGCTAAGCTGGGTATGGTAGGATTCAATATAGGAAAGATATTCGCTTAAGTGTTCCATGAGACAACATGAAAACTAGGCTGGCTTGGTGGCAGACTGCTCGCCAGGCGCCTCACGGGCTGTCCTTCGGCCAGGGGAAAATGCCAGCCCGTGACACATGCGTGTAGGAAATAGCGGACTTAATAATGTATTTCGCCAGAAAACCTATGGAGAAACCCTAAGTAGCACCAACATCATTACGTAATACAAGATATGATACGATACGACACGCCGACACAGCATTCTAAAAAAATAAACACTTTCGACATTGTGGGACACGTTATATATTAAATATATGTATATATATATATATATGATAAATAATATCAGCGGTGAGTTTCTTCTTTTTCTTCTTTTGTTATATCACGATTAGTTTTTTTTTACTAATTGAGTATATTAATTTTGGGGTGATTAGGTATATGGTTTAAGTATATATATTTTTGATAAATTTACTTTTGATTAATAATTTATGGAAAAAGCTTAAATTGACCCGTGCGAATAAAAAAGAAAGTGTGTCGAGATGCTGAATTCACATGTCGTTGGCTTATCTGGAGCGCTGACCATGGATCGATCACATGTCGGATAGTGTCGAGAGACTATCTGACTTTCGTAGAGTGTCGGATATGACACGTAAACTCCTAGAGAGTGTCGGTGCTTCATAGAAGACACCTAGTAAGTAACTAAATAGAAAAGGTATTGTAATTTGCAGTGCATCAATTGTACCCGTGATTCGCACAATTTAATTTTTTTTTTTGAAAATCTGCTCTATAATTAACAAATGTCTGGGGCACAATCCGAAATTCCTATTATATCTTTACCCTAGAGCTTCGAGCATAACGTCGAGGCCAAGAGAAGATTAAAAAAAGAGGGGGAAAGAAAAGGTGAGATTGCAAAAGTGGAAAGCCATTAATGTTTAGGCCATCAATCCCTTTCGGACAAAACAACGATGGGCCAACCAAAGTTCTTTGAACTCTTGCTCATCATATGACGACATTTGACGACTTCCTCTTTTCTTTGCGCCCCCCCAAAAAGAGAAGATTACATGGTAAGCCTAATCGTTGCTTTCTCCAATGTCGCTGTCTTCATTGAGATCGCCGCTCACGCTCTCCCTTGCCAAATAAGCGGAAGAAAAGATTAAAAAATTGCGATTTCATCCACAGTGCCCTCTCTTAATTTGACATTTGGTGTTAAGCATGATTAACATGACACACGAGGAGATCACAAGTCAATCTAGAGAAAGAGAAATTATTTTTTAGGTCATTGGACATGTCTCGTTGATTGAATATCTTTATTTTTAATCGTTCTTCTTAACGTCGATAAACACTTTGATACTAATATGATAATACCTAGTCTCGCTGCCCGATGTTAAGCGTAAGTTCCATACCACAAACATCACAAATGCTTAGGCTTTTCCTCTAAACTTCCTATATCAATATCAATGACTCTATCGCCCCACCGAGCAACGACAACGCGCATTCCTTTTTCTAGAAAAATGATAGAGTCGCTATTTTAATGCACTGTGAGATTATCGCCTATTTAGGCCACAAAGAAAAAATAAAACATAAATAATTACGTGGGGTTCATTCCTTCAAACTTTATGACTCATAACATGCCGTTCCCTTTTCAACGGCCCAAAAATTATCATGTCAGCAAAACCCCTTTTTCGTTTCATTATTATTTGCTTCCAAGCCCGAAACAAATTACAAAGAGAAGTGAAAAGAAAGAGCCAGAACAATGTCTAATGTATTGGGCATATGGACCATAATTTGCCAGGACCATATTGAGTGACTCTCTTGGAACTCCCGTCCACGCTATTCAGTTAGCGTGCACCCTAGACATAGACTTTCATCAAGCTTCGAGAGTAATAGGACTATCTATGTACACGTGTAGGGATAATCTCTACGTTTACCGACATGATCCATTCTCAACATTTGCTTTCGTGGAAATATCGGTCGTAAACTAGTTAGCGATCACATATACCTTCGAGAGATTTGATCGTATGGACTTTCGACTATAATCATCACTATAATGTGAACTCTCTATATTTTTTTATGCTATAAAGCTCCTTTATCCACTTCCCTAAATTTGATAGCAGAAAGTATAAGTTCGTAAGACCATAGAGCTGCTTAGCATCAATGTGTTATCGTGATTTTGTTGGGAAAATTCTCCAAAAGTCTTAAACCTATCATACGACTGATATTCGGTTATAAACCTTCTAATTGTATCAATTAGTTTCTAAACTATTTGACATTCGCTAATTAGTCCCATACCTTTCATTGCGTTAATTTGTCATAAATATTTTGATGATTTGTTAATGTAGTCATTCCATATATTATAGATGTGGATATCGACCTGCTTACGTGTGTGTGGACTGATGTTGACATGGATAATTCTAATATCTTCAAAACTTTTTAAATATTTCCATT
>JAGVVM010006838.1:0-21953 GCA_019149425.1 Psidium friedrichsthalianum
ACGTACAACATACGCATTCCGGCAACAATGCAACCCAGATGCTCGTCCGATACCTACCTCCTCCAGACCTCATAAAAGACAAAAAAGCTACAAAAACCCTACAGACTTCTGTCGATCGAGAGAGGAGAGATAAGCTTTCTGTGGCCGCCGCCGCGTCGCCTTCTTCTGCTGAGCTAAACCGCAAGGTCCCGACGTACCCGGTGAGTAGCACCAACTGCGTGTTTCCAGGTTGGATGGATTGGCGTGTCGTAGTCTTCGTTTTTCCGCTATATCTTGCTTGCTATTTTTCGTATTCTGCACTCTTGTGATCACTCCGGGAGGAGGGAGTATCAGTCCCCACCGGGCGACGTCCATTGCCTCTTTCTTTCAATTGCCCGCCTATTGTTTTCTTCGCGCCCGATTCGTGGCTCACCTGATGATGATGCACCCGTGTATTCAGTTGTCGATCTCGGGCCATTGGTGGATGAGTAACACTATCAATGAACTTGTGGTTGTACTTCAATTTATCCTCTGTTTCTGGTGCCCCAAAGAGTAGTAGGCTCTGTTCTCTTCGAGGTTCCTTCTCAGGTTTGAATACTGAGAAGAGTTAAATTTGCCCAAATCCAATGTCTATCGACTAGTAATAGTTAAAAAGTCTTGTAATTATTAGGTTGTCAACAAAGCTCGTTCTGGACGACTTTTTTGGTTGCTTGCAGAACAATCCCATTGCGAATGTGATTATGCAATTCGATAGGTTCCACTATGATATTTCGCCATTTTTTCCTTATTCTGTGGTTTGCTGAATGTAGTTTGACGAATAACTCTTTGATATTGCAACCTCGAAAATGAACCGTAATAGATTTTGTATTTCATCAGGTGAGTGCAGGGAAATGGGCGGGGAAGTAAGTCAAGGCCTTCATTCCAGAGTTAGTGTTGAAAGAAGCAGACGAGAAATGAGGAGTGGGCATGGCTAAAAAGCAAGATCTTGAAACCATGAAGAAAAAGGATGCTGAGAATAGGAAATTGATCTACAGCAGGGCAAAGCAATATCCAAGGAGTATGCTGAGCATGTAAGACATAGAAATTAGTCTTCATAAGGTTGTTAGAGTTAACCCGTTTTAACCAATCATGGCGCTGACCCTTTGTCTTTTGCTTTCCAGGATATTCATGAAGAAGCTTGAGAATTTATTACCCGGAAGCTAATTTGTTTATCATTTCCGTGGATGTCTTTGTCTTCATGAATATAACATTATCCCCCGAATTTCTATGCGAGGATCTTGACTTCAGTATCAATGCCATGCACCGAAACGAAAAGATCTTGCAGCTATTGAGACTAAGACAGGTAACCTTCGAGTCTTGAATCACATGTGGGGATCGGGTCTTGGCATGTGGGTGTCATTTGGAGAAGTTTTTGAGCAGTGAAATCATAGCCTTACTTGATGTTCATTGTTGTCATAGCTTAATATGTTTTGGATGGAGTTTCGGCTCGTTTTTTTCTAGGATTTCATGGTGATTGTGTTTGTTACCAAGTTATCTGTTTTGAAAATTACTTTTCAGTTCTTTGGCTATAAAATAATCTCTTTTTGTGCGGTGGCTAGAAGCTATAAGTGTTTCCAATTAGCAAATCTATGCTCTTGACTTATATCTTATTTGGGATATAGATCTTCAATGGGGTGTTTCTTAAAGTCAATAAGCAACTGTGAACATGCTTCACAGGGTTGAACCCCATATGTGACATATGGGTACGTGGTTCTCTTCCATATTTGGATTTAGATCTATTTTGTCTGCCAGGCTGCGAGTGAATACCCATGTTTTCAGATATCCCAACTTAAAGAGTGTGAGGGAACGATATACAAAGGGCGATGGAAGCTCAACAAGCAGAGAATTGCTTTGACGGACCAACGCCATTGTCGAACAGGTCTGTTTTGCCTTATCTCTCCGTGCCTTTTGGGTGCCTCTATTCTTCTCACGGGACTATGAGAGACCTGGTTACATTCTGTTGATGAGCAGGCTTTGGGTAGGAGCATGGAATTATCTGCACGGAAGATCTCATCCATGAGATCATGACAGTGGGACCTGTCATTTTCGGGAAGCCAATCTTCCTATGGCCCTTTAAGCTCAAGGCAAACCGTTGGGTGGCTCAAGAAGAAGCAGGACCCATTATGTTGAAGGTGGAATGCTGGCAACCGGAGAACTATATCAACGAATTGATCCAGGAATGAATTAAGCTTTTTGAACATGTGGTTGGTTTTCACATCCTTTTTGAGTTAAGACTGGCTCAGTTTTGAAATCAGACAGTCTTGTTTGAGATCCTATCCGATGATAATTGAGATACATCCTTTACTTTTCTTTCGGTTGTTGTATGTTTCCCTTATTTTTTACAGGTCAGTTTGCAGTTGTTTTAAGAGGTTAGAACTGGCAAACATGCTAGGATAATGATTGTGCTGAGTGCATATTGGATGCTTTCTTAAACAATGCTTAGCCAACGACAATATGCTCTTTTCCCAGCGTCATTTGTCTCCCTAATTTCACGAATCCTGCTCAATGGTTTTATTGGCCCTTCTGCAAGTTTGCCACCAATGTGTGCATATTTTTCTCTCTTCCTGTTAAGACCAAGAGTAGGAGCATTACAAGGTTTCTCATTTGCTTGCGCTAGTCAGCTCGCGAAGCATCTTGTGGTGGAAGTTTGGTAACGGTGGCCGTAACGCCAGCATCTCACTTTTTCTAAAGTAGCAAATTTGTTTGGTCGAATGTCTTGGGTACATTCTCGGGTCATGAAGGTGGTAGAAAAATCTTCAGCCTCCATGCTAGTGCCTAGTCTTCCGAACCATATGCATTTTAAACCCTAATTCCAGAATTTATGATACCATGGATGAGCTTTAGTCAATACTAAGTCCAAACCAAGTCGACTTTGTAATTCTACGTTGTGGTCTTTTACAAGAATTTTCTTCTGGACTAGCTTTTGTGTTTTCTTCCCCCGAGTAACAAGGATGGAGCGGCAACGCTTATTGGGTGTCTCCTAAAATTTCCGCACTTGCAGCCGAACATTTGACTCAACCTTTAGGGCGCCCGTGGGAAAATTTTTGCTTGGAAATTAATTTTAGTCAAAGTTGATTTTTCTAATTTTGCTTCTGAGCAAAAGTTGATTTTTCTACTTCTGTTTTAAAGTTAATTTCTGATCAAAGAAAGACGTTTGATAATATAATAAATTATCTACTTTTGAAACAAAAAAATTGTTTGGTAACTACTAAAAATTTATACTTTTGAAATATTATTAACACAAAATTTTCTATAAAAAAATTATGATCAAACGTAAAATGATGTGTATCCAAGAAAAGTGAAATGCAAACATTGATGGATTTACGCATAATTTGTTATTTAATTATTTTATGTAAATGTGGACCAATTTTATGGGAAAATTCTATGTATGAATAAGATGGTTGAACTGATATATCCACACTAAAAGCATGGACAGATACTTCTTGCCCGTGTCTCTATTAGGGGGATCTGTTCACAGACCTACCCTATAACCGAGAACTGTCCGTTAGGGACCGTTCTGCAAAATGCGAACCATGAACCAACCGTTTGTTCCATGGATCTATCCGAGAACCAAACCACTCGGTCCGGTCCAGGTTCTTGGTTTGATCCTGGTTTACGATCCTAATGTCACTCGTTCATTCCATGAAAAAATTAAGATGACACTAATATCACAAAATATGACTAAATAAAGCTATATAATGGTAGACTTAGAACTTTCGTTTCCTTTTTTACCTTGTAAATCAAAAATTCTCAGCAATCCAAAAAGCACCGGCTAAGTGATAATTTACCCACTACACTAGAAAAAGAAAGAAATGTGCAATTGAATTGTATAACAAGAGCGACTGAGTGCGAAGAGAGTTCGGATTAGGGTAGGGTCTTTTGTTCATTTTGCGGGTCTAAGGCTCTTTTTTTTTGGGACAGATGGGTTAAGCATTTAGAGATGGTTTCATTAAAATAATTAGCCCATTTATATTATATAAAAATCGATTTAGTTGGGTTGGTTGGATGATTCCCACATGAAATCGGAAATCGAACCGATACCTGCCAGTTTGAAAAATTGGAACAAAAACCGAACCGTACTCGCCGGTTACAATAAAAAATTAGCCGATTGGGTACGGTTCGGTTCGGTTGGATCGTGGTTTTTTTGCTCGCTCCTAGTCTCTAGCGTGGTTATGTTGCAATGAGCATAGTATATAAATCTTATTTGTGCTCAAACTATCTCTAGTTTAAAGCTGCATCGGATACATTCAAAAAAAACCATATCATTAGACGAGCGGTTTATGACAAGCAACAGTGCTTTTCAACCATTTGGTCTAGTACTTATTGAAAATCTAAGAAGAAATTTCAAGTGAGTACATCTAAAAGCAACATTTACAAACCTACATAGTACTTTGAAGGGTGTAAAGAACTTCGACAAATAGAAACATACATATTTTGCCTTTCTCGACATCAAATTTCTTTACTTTCAATAATTTGATAAACAAACAGATGACTGAGAATTTCAAAGTTAGCAACAACAATAGTATAATCGTGTCTTTGTGGGATTGCTCGATCCACTTTAAAATATTTGTAGGATGCATTTAACCAACAATTGCTCAATCCACTTCGCAATAATTGTATCTTTGTTGAATTTTATTTAACCAAATCACGGAACATTATTTCTTATAATTCGTTAAAAAAATTATATTATATTGCTAAAATACTCTCATGCAATACAAAATTTAGTGAAAATTATTCTAATTTTTGAATATTTTTTTAGAAATATATTTTATTTTAAAAAGTTATGCTTTTTATTTAACGACCGGAGGAGATTGGCGACAGCAGTCAACAGCAACAGCGGACAACTGTCATTGGCGGCAAATTGTCTCATTATAATTTAACTTATGAGAGAAGTAACTTTTTTTTTTTTTTTACTTCTGAAAGTTGCTCAAAAACAACTTCTGAAGCCAAAAAAAATTGCTTCAAAAAGTAAAAAGTTAAATTTGCGTAACCAAACAAATTTTATTTCAGAAATCAGAAAATTTTTGCTCTAAAAGCACTTATGGAGCAGAAATTTTACTTCAAAAGTGTTACCATGCGCACCTTAGCAACTATACATTTTGAGCAAGCCTATCATCGCCTTCCAATCAAAGTGTTAGCGAGAGTGGAGTCGAAGTTGAAGCGATCGAGGAATTTAAAACACGTGACCATGGAAGTAAGTCCCAATATAATGGATGAGTGACCACCAGAAAAATGGAAACATATTTTTAAAAATTTACCCTCCAGCCCTTCAATTTATATTTACCATTCCTCAATCCTCTCTCGCTCCTTCACTCCTACGCTATTGAGCAGGAGTGAAGGAGTTATATAACTCATTGAGCAGGTATATATTACCAGATAAAATCTTCACATAAAAAAAACAAATTACACAATAAAAAAAATTAGTAAAATAAGGTGAATCTGGCGATGTGGATGTGAAAGAGAAGCATTCGCTGCATTTGGTGAAGGTAGACTTCAGAGAAATATGGATGGCTCTCATGGATGCGATGATCGGATGGATACGGGGGATCCGACCCACAACCAGCATCCCATGCAAGCGCATCACCGGCATGATCGTGTGTTGCAGGTGCAACAGCATTTGAGCAATGGGAATGATATGAACGATGATCATGATCATGATAGCGGCGGCGCCGGGGAGGGCATCGAAGGCGATGACCCTTCCGATGCCGGAAACGATCCGGACAATCGTGGGTCTTTGTTGGATCCTGGACGAGGTGACGATGGGGACCAGCTCACTCTTTCTTTCCAAGGTCAAGTTTATGTTTTTGACTATGTGCCTCCCCAAAAGGTAGGACTTCGGCCATTCCTTGTTCTTTTCTTTTCGCTGGGTGATTTTTCTCGATTCGATTAGCCTTTTGGTCTGTCATAATGAGACTCAGTTGTCATGTTAAGATAGCCTCGTATGACATTTTTCGACAGACGATAATCCTTTGTGATTGCACGTGTTGGGCGAGCATATAGAGATTGCGGTAGTTTTGCCTCTTGTTCATTCTTTACTTGGCTAAATTTGAACTCTCAAGTAGCTGCCGTGGTTGACATGAAATCTTTTGAACTCCAAAGCGAAGAACTTGGAGAAAAGAGAAGTCCGAAGCATTCTGCCTATGCCATCTTTGATATCTTTTATTGGAATTTTTCTGCGGCAGCATAAGCATCTATTTTCATTAAGCTGCCATCTGTTCTATAATTTCTTGATTGAGGTCCCCCGTTAGTTTCTTTTACACACTGCAGGTACAAGCCGTGCTGCTATTACTTGGGGCAAGAGAAAGGACACCAAATCCACCTGTTGTCCCGGTAGCCACCAACCAAAAACAGGTACCAGAACTTGTCTGAAGAATACTTCTTTTGCAGTCTTTTTCGCCTTTGACATTAGTGAAGCATTTTACCAGGATCTTATGGATACTCCTCAAAGGTTGAACGTCCCCCAGAGGCTGGCTTCACTGATTCGATTTCGTGAAAAGAGAAAAGAACGAAATTTTGATAAGAAAATTCGCTATGCAGTCCGTAAAGAGGTGGCACTTAGGTATGACACAATTTTTGATAACCTTTTTTATGGTTACTTCCTCTAATCTAACATTTGGTCGTTGACCTTGAGTTATTTTGTAACAATCCTTCTACCTTACCTACCGTCTTTTCTGAAATGGCCTTAGGATGCAAAGAAACAAGGGTCAGTTTTCATCTTCAAAATCCAACAATGATGAATCTTCTTTAGCTGTGACAACATGGGAATCAAACCAGAGTTGGGAACCTGAGAATAATGGGTCTCAGCATCAAGAGATCCTGTAAGTACCTGTCTGTTATGTTGTCAGTATCTGTTGTCTTTAATAAGAGATGATGCATCTCATGCCTAGAAGAGTAACACCTGTGGATAAGGAATTTCAGATTGAGTCTGATCTCTGGACATGCATACCATAAGGTACTCCCTGGAAAATTCTTCTTATTGGACAACTAAATTAGGATGAGGTCGAGTGGTGAGCTTGTGGCTGTCTTCAGGTATTGTATTTGAGAATGGGGTAATAGAGCTTGTGCTCTTCTCATGGATGGACAGAGAGTGCACTCAAAAGAAGAAAGGTAAAAGAGAAAAAATTAGAGAAGAAGACACACGAATTTTTACGTGAAAAACCCTTCAAAATCAAAAAGGGAAAAGTCATGGGGTTGCACATGGTACTATATCAAAATGGAGTAACAGTTACAAGAGAGAACCCAATCTCATCGTTCACTCTTCTTTATGACCCAAATTGTCCTCCCCCCCCCCTCCCCCCCCCCTCTTCTCATCGTTCACTCGTCTTTATGTTGTCCTAGTGCAGTGCCACCTTTTAATCACTAATCATGGAGGCCAACTACAGCAATTTGTGTTTCTCAACGGTGACACCCTTGGTTATATATCTGCTGGATTTTTTGCACCAAGGAAATTTCTTCAATTGCAACATCCCATCATTTATCAACTCGTGAATATGATACTTCAGTCGAATGTGTTTTGTCCTTGAGTGAAATACCAAATTCTTTGCTAGACAAACAATGTTGACTGTCACTGAAAAGAACACTTTTATCCTTCTCTTTGCTTATCTCCTTTAAAAAAATCCTTCAACCAAATCATCTCCTTACAAGCATTAGATATAGCAACATAGTTTGTTTTAGTGGTTGAGAGGGGCACACACTTCTGAAGTCTAGATGTCCAACTTACCGCAGTGCCACCTAAGGTATAAACATAACCAAGGTGCTCTTCCTATTGTCCACGTCACCACCAAGATTTGCCTCAACAGAGTGTCATATCTAAGGTTCCTCTCATGTATCTTAGCAGCCACTTAGGGCTTGCATGGCAACAATTTTGATCTGAAAAAGTGATTCTGATTAGAATTGTTTTTTTTATTTTGTTCCCCAGATGAGTTTTAGAGAATCAAAACGCATTTGGTAATTGCACTAAATTTCTGTTCTTGGAACAGAAATACATTTGGTAATTGCACAAAATTTTTGTTCCCGAAAATAATGTCTCTTCCCAATTTTTGTCATTTAAGTCAAATAAAGATTAATTCATATTGATTCTCTTGTATAACATATTGCATATAACATTTTTTGGTGTTATTCCGTCTAATTATCTTGTCATAACGAGTTATTTTAAGCTTAAAAAAATAGACCATGTTGAAATAGTGTATGATTTCAAATTAGCTCAAGCCCTCATAGGCCTATACCAAATCGCAATGATTCGATCTTAGTGTGATCGATGGCATGGGTATGTGTACATGCAAATGAAGTCGTCACCAATCTTTGAGGAAGGTGGATAGGAAACCTTATTGAACGGTCGGGAGAAACCGTTTGATTTTACGCAACTAGAGAAATCTGGAGTCCAGGGACTTGGTTGTGTTAATGTTTCCACCGATGCCCTTTTGGCATTGAAATTGAGTGTTTTCTAAATGTATTTCATGCAAATTTTTAATTCATTTGTAAACATATGAAGTAAGCCAATGCTAAGTATTCATGTAGGTTGTTTAAGCCAATGCTAGGCGTTCATGTAGGTTGCTTTTGTCTTTTTCCAAATTTTCTAAAACTACACTAAGTCTAAAGTACTTAAATCTAGGCAAATCACAACTAATGAAATCAAGTGCGCAATTAAGGAATCATGATATCGATAAATTGCATTATAAAACCCTAATGAAGCCCTAAAAGCTTAGAGAAATGTGGTTCAGGTTTAATTTCAAAGGTATTTGTGATTTTCCTAAAAAAGAATAAAATCTATGAAATCTAGGGAATCTAGGCCAAATTTATGAAAATGAGGTCAAACTAGTCTAATCTAAGCTCCTTCTATTTTTAGGGATTGATGAAATTTTTATGATTTTTTTTTTTTGAATTTTTTATTTTATTATCTTAAATATTTTTCTTTGAAAATGAGACCTCATTATGCTTTAGGTTAAGTGAAAAGTGATGAGAGAATTGAAAGGGAAAAGTGAAAGATGTGGGATTTTATTCTGTTTTGTGATTCTCAAAAGTGATTCTTTTTTCAAAACCATCTGTTTTTTGGTTTTTGTGTTTGCTCCAAAACTGTTCTCGAAAATAGAAGCAGAATTAGAATTATTTACATTACCAAATATGATTCTTATCTTTTTTTGTTCCGAGAACAGTATCAGAGAATTAGAATCGTTGTCATGTAGGCCCTTAAGCCTCCCAATGCTTTATTCTTGGATTAGCCATGTATGTGCTCATAACTCCCACTGCATGAGCTACTTCTGGTCTAGTACACACCATTACATCAAACTGTTGACAACTGACTGATGAAACACCTTAGCCATGGAAACCCTGTTCTTCATTATCTTTGGTGATTGCTCCTTTGAGAGCTTGAAGTGACTTTGTAAAGGAGTTTTTCTGGGCTTTGTATTCTGAACACTGAATTTGTGAGCCCTTTCTCAATGTACTTTTCTTGTGACAACTTTAGAATTTCTTCTGATATATCTTGCACGATCCTTATCCAAAAAATTCAATTTTCTACTCCCAAGTCCTTCATGAACTCCTTTGGCAATTGCTGCTTCAGTTTAGTGATCTCTCTTGTGGTGGGTGGTGCATATCATTCACATGCAACATCAAAATAAATGTTTAGTGAACCCATTAACACACATAAATGTGTCGAATTTTGCCCAAGCTGGCTCCAAACCATGTAAACTTTTCTTCAACTTGCAAACATAGTTTTCTTTGCCAAACCTTGTGGTTGTACCTTGTAAATATTCCCTTATAGGTCACCATATGCAGTCTACACATCTAACTACTCTAGATGTAAATTCTGAGCAGCTACAATCCTCATCACCAAACTTCAAAAATTGGAGAGAAAATCTCTGTTGTGAATTCCTTTAAATACCAATCTCTCTTTGTACGTCTTGCTGCCATCAAGTTCTTCTGACTGGGACACCTACTTTTGTATAATGCCTTCTTCCCATCAGGTGAGTTAGCAAGCATATTATGGTCTTCTCGAGTAAATCCAACTCATTATGCAACCCCGCGTTAACAGAATTTTAATCTGCATTGCTTCTGAAATTATTCTGTTCCCAGCATCAGTCAATATCAACATCAACATCACCTTTATCCAAACTAGTTGGGGTCGGCGGTTGATGAACCCGAAGAGAAAGCATAAAATATACTAAAATAAAAATAAAAACATGGATTATAAAAAAAAAGGAAAAAAGAAAAGGGCTAAACAGGGCAATCTGGAACATAAGAAATCATCCCCTCTACAATGCGAATAGTTTCCTCCACTCCGTCCTAAGACAAAACCGTACGCCAATCTATTTTCTACTCCAATAAATCTTGTTTTACTACCTTCCCCCAAGTAAGTTTCAGCTGACCATTTCTTTCTCATGTCAACAAAATAACAAACTTATTTTATGAGGCATCTAGGAATCTACGAAAATATGTCCAAATCATCTCAATTTATGTTCTCTATCTTTTTTGCCACCGGTACTATTTCAACTTTTCTTTGAATATTGTCATTTCTTATCTTATCCATCCTTGTATGACCACACATTTTCCTTAACATCTTTATCCGCTACTTCCATTTTATGCTCATGTTGCTTTTGTACTGGCCAACATTCAGCTCGTATAGTATTGCAGGTCTTATTGCTGTTCTATAAAATTTTCCTTTTAGCCTAAGAGAGATTGTACGATCACACAAAAACCCTGATGCACTGTGCCATTTCATCCAACCTACCGTAATTCTATGGCTGACATCCTCATCAATCTCTCCCCTCTTTTGCAAAATTGATCCCAAATATCTGAAAGCATCTTTCTTAGGTACCTTCTGTCCAAGCATATTCATGATTCTTGATCTCCTCTTCTTATCGTAGCGAACTTACACTTCATATATTTCGTCTTACTCTTACTTAACGAAATCATTTACACTCTAAGGGTTTCTCCATAATTCTAATTTAACACCAACCCCGCGCTGGTCTCATCAATAAGCACAATGTCATTTGCGAATAGCATACACCACGACACCTCATCTTGAATATCTTTTGTTAGCTCATTTATAACTAGTGCAAAAAGATAAGGACTCAAAGCACAATATCATCTGCGCAACGCGTCACTAAGAAGGGTATGCTCCAACAAAAAATCTAAAGGGTTCATCTCATAGGGAATAGCTCTTTTTTATGGCTGGTTCGCTACGCCTGACGCCAACCCTTCTCCTACCTTAGCTTGACAGGTATACATACATAGGCGGAGTTGTTCCCAGCATCAGTCAAAAGCAAATATTGCAATGATGGAGAATACCTTTTACACGTTTTGAAATTTTGCTAGATCTTCTCAAGTGGGTTTAGATATAGGTGGTTCTTATTCTGGTTCTTGGTCAATGTCTAGAACAACAATATCATGATTCCTAACTATAACATTTTATAA
This sequence comes from Psidium friedrichsthalianum, assembly GCA_019149425.1. Lineage (NCBI taxonomy): Eukaryota > Viridiplantae > Streptophyta > Magnoliopsida > Myrtales > Myrtaceae > Psidium > Psidium friedrichsthalianum. The sequence goes on from JAGVVM010006838.1 coordinate 11,431, forward strand.
ACCCCCTCTAATTCAATCTTTTTAGTCTCTCTATTTGTCCTCACACTAGATTCTACCGCAAATTTGTCCTTGTAAATTATGTTTTCATCAAATATAACATCATGACTTCATATTATTTCCTATTTTGTTCATCCTAACCGATAACAAAATAACAAAACCATATTCAATGGAAAAACAGTTCTAGCCTTTGCATCAACCTTGTCTTTGTTTTTTAGTCCTATGTGGCTCATAGGAAACATAACAAAACGCGTTTAGATTCGAGAGATTTACCTTCTTTCCAATCCATTTTTCTTTGGCAACTTGAAATCAAGTGGAAATGAAGGTCCTCTATTTTTTTTTTTGGGGGGCCAAGACGAAGGTCCTCTATTGATTAGATATGTTGTCGTGTTAATTACATATGCCCAAAGGTCTTGGCTAATTCTGCACGCATCCTCATACTTCTTGCACACTCATTCAAAGCTTTGTGGCATATTGTCTTTTGAATTGTTCTTGTCAGTTTGATTCCATTCTCTACATAAAAGCACCTTGAACTCTTTGCTATCATACTCACTACCAGTCCACCATTGTCATAACCTTAGACATTTAATTTTCAGACTGGTATCATTCTCTAGTTAACATTCCATATTTAAAAGTAGTAAGCACATGAAATTCATTTTTGAAAAAAACCTATACCTCCTAATGGAGTCATCAATGAACATGATGTAGTAGCATGAGCATCCAAGGGAAATGTACGAGGGTTGGCCTCCAGTATCCGTACACAATAATCTGACTTTCCTTTCTTTGGTTCTCTTCTAGTCTTTGAAAAGTTGACATGTTGCGTACCCTGGTTTTGCAATCCTCACATAGACCAATTATCTATGGACTTCACATTAGTCAATTTTTTCTTTGATTTTTAGAATATTTCAATAGTTAACCACGCTTTCATGTAACAACTTAAGCTTTTAGAACAGTTGGTAGTGGCGTCGTAAATTTTACATGGTATCAGAGGAGGAGGTCCAAAGTTAAATCTTTCCATGCCCCTATTTGCCTTCCCAATTGCTTATTTCTACGCTTTAGGCTAAGGCCAAAATCCAACTTACGTGTGGGGGAGGTGTTAGAATATTTAAATAATTAACCACGCCTTCATCTAACAGCTTAAGCTTTAGAACAGTTGGCAATAGTCTCACAAAAACTCACATGCCACAATTTGGAATTAGCTTCTGAGTCAACAAGTGCTACTTTGTTTCAGCATCTACAGTGTTCCCAACTTTGCTCCTTGTGCTACAAACCATACCAAGTTAACATCCTTCCACTAGCCGTACCCACAAATAGTTCTGGATCTTGTGCTATCTACTTGACCTATAGAGATCAATTTTCTCTTAAGGCTAGGAACATATTGACATCATGCAATTCCGTTGAGGACAATTTATATGAACACTTCCCTATTTTATCTAAAGGTTCATCAGCAAGATAATTTTTTCCAAACATTTCAGCAACAAAAGTGAGCACCAATTCTTTGCATGAAATTAAGTGAAAAGATGTACCTGCGATTATAGTCCAAGATTTTGTCGAACTGGAATGCTCAAGATTAGGGCATCTTGAACTAACGCCTCTTCAATGGTTGCAATCAAAGATTCCTGACCCTGATTCTGATTTTTCTTCTCTTTGGGCTTCACAAGGTCATTTTAGATGGCCCTTCTTTTGTAATTCCAGCAAATTATTTCACATGAGTTTCTCGATTTGCTTCTCTCTCTGCACTTCGATCTGCTATGGTTTTGATTCAGACTTTGTATATCGCTTCTTCCTCTGCCTCGAGTACGGAAGGCAGCGCCCGAAGATTCACCGGACTCTCTTTCTGTGAATGTTTCTTACTAAGAATCAATCTCTCTAAAGCTTCAATTTCTTCTGACTTGACAAACTGCTCCTCGCCGTCACAATTGTGCTCCAACTAAAGCAAAGAAGATAAATGGAATCAAAGCTTACCTCATCATCGTATTTGATTTCCATGGAAACTCAACTAAGTCACGATCATGTTGAATTCGTTGATGTCAGCGCCTCTGCCCATCTAAGATTGAGGAGATGGCGCATAAGATATACCTTGTTAATGCAGCTTCTCATACATGTTATACAAAGGCCCACTCGATTGCGCTGTCGTCTTCTCATTGGCAATGTTGAAGGCAATGTTCCGCGTCAACATGAGACAATTATATCTAGGACTTGCCAATCTAACAATTCCCGATCTTCTTGCTTCATCAATTCTAGTTTTACTTCCAACAAAGGCTCATGCAGGTTCTTCATGTGCACCAAAGTCCTGCCATCGAACCGATCGGTCTTCACTCTTCATTCATCCATCTTCATCGGGGCCTGAAAGGATTTGAACTCAGGACCTCCTGCTCTGATACCATGTGAGATTTTGTGGAACCACTGCTAACTGTTCCAAAAGCTTAAGCTGTTGGATGAAGGCGTGGTTTAATATTTAATTAATCTAACACGTGGAAAACCCTTCAAAATCAAATGTACCCTTTTAATGGTATTTTCCTCTATTAGACTCCACAACTCCAGCATCACTAAATTGCCTTAAACTCACACTTCATAATGGGAGATAGTCTCTTTGTTACTGTTACGTCAGAACCATTACTTGGATGTTGTATTGGCTGTTTAATTGTCATAATCTCCATTAATACTTTAGAACCGACAAATATCAAGGTGTAAGATTCTAGTGAGACTATGGTAAGCTAAACATAGTGATACTTACATAAGAAAGTTACTCAAGTAAATGCAACCTCTGTTGAAGAAAAAAATACATATTTATGACAAGTGATCTAGAAAAGTTTGATTATCCAGAAGAATTTTACATTCATAATTTAGAACGGTTTTAACAGAGTTATGCTCACTTCCATAATTCACATTGATTTGTTCATGAGAATAAATGGTGGATTATCTCGTAACTTTCTCAAAGTGGGAGCAAATTCTTCCTTTAGGATTTAATATAGGGACATGGAAGAAGGTAACTGAAAATTAATAGAGACGGAAAACAAAGGCATATGTGAAGTCCCTTGTGATACATGAAGCACTACCTTATCCGAGCAACAATAGCCTTTTAGCTCTTTATGTATATATGTTTTCATGCTGCCATGAGGTAATGTACATTGCATAAGTTGAGCCATGCATTGCATTCAGCTTTTTAATAAATCTAATGCTTGTCAGAAAATCTGTGCAGATGTCATCACTGTGGGATTAGCGAGAAATCTACTCCCATGATGCGACGTGGCCCTAAAGGACCGAGGACCCTTTGCAATGCGTGCGGATTGATGTGGGCAAACAAGGTGAAAGCTAGAGTATTGTTGAGATGCAGTTTTGAGTTTGTTCAAATCATATTTTTCCAGTTCACATTCTCAATATGCAATATAAACAATGTCTATGATGCGAATGCCATGTTAGGAAATACTTTACTGCTATAAGATATAGTAGTTATAGCTAATCCTGGTTAGAAAATTAGGTGATCTACTTTATTTGTTTGTTTGCCATATTGGTGAAGTAAAGATGGCTCGTGTTGTTTGTGGTAATGGTATTCTTTCGAGACCTTACCATTGGCTAGGGTAGACACTGTGATATTTTTTGGCAGTTGTTGGCGTGGTAAAAGTGATGCCGTAGATTCATGTCTTTGTAAATTAGTATTCGCATGTTCACTTGCAATTGCTTGTCCCAGTTTTTGCTTTTAAATGAAAAGAAATGTCTTGACTTGTCTATATGGCTTTTGAGTCTAAAAGATTTTGAAAAGCATTTGCCTACTGTAACAATTTCTTAATGATCTTTAGGGAGCTTTAAGGGATCTTTCAAAGGCAGCCCACCCAGGTGGACAAGTTTCTTCCTTAAACAGGAACAAGGTGGGCAACCAATTTCTGGTTCCGTTAAATTATTTGAGTCCTTTAGAGTTGTTGTTTTTCTGCTTGGGATTGTGTTCACTTCTTAAATCTCCTCTCTATGTTGATAGATGCAGAGCGCAAACCTGGGGGCTGATTGAATGGTCCTTAGAATCGCAGAAAATACTAGTGATTCATCATTACTACATTCTTTGGCTCAACCAGCAAAAAGATATCGATGTTAGAAATTTTGAGGCACACTAGAAGGTTTGTAAGAGACTTCCTTTTAGATTTTGAAATACTCAGTTTACTGCATAGGATGTCCTTTCTGGCTTTCCAGATGGATGCTGGTCTTGGTAGGTTTCCTTATATGCCGGCTAAGAGACCTCTGCTTTTTGGGATTGTATTCCTGTTGTTAGGTTAGACAGGAACTGCAAATTCCCTTTTGTTGAATATCTTGACCTAAACTGCATGGAATAAGCGAGATAGTTCTCTGCAGTCTTATCCAGATTTTCGTTACTCAAAAGAGCCCTTTAATGTTAAGTGGCTGAATGGCATTGTTGTCGCTTGCGGATCCTACGCCTCTGCTTATAATTGTTGAACTCTCTTGTTCCTTTCTCCCCCTCCCCTCCCCTCTCCTCCCCCCACACAAACCCAACCCCCCCCCCCCCCCCCCGCGGCGGCTCTTTCTCCCTTATTGTGTATATTCTGAAACTGGCTGGATGTGTGGGTTCTCTCTCGCACAACTGACCCTTTTAGTTTGCTCTCAATTGAATGGAGAATTAGGAAATGAAAGACAGCTGAACAACATTTAGAAGCCAAAGCATCGACATCAGACTTTTGTTAGAAGAGCAACTTTCTCTCTCTTTTTTTCAGCCATTATGAAGGGCTACTTGACACCAAAATAGTTCACGTTCTAACTCTAACCATGTAGAAGTGGATGACCCTATTATTGCTGTGAGCAATTTCCATGAGGGAAAAAACGAGTTGCAAGTATGATATGTCAATTCTACGTGGTTTTCCTCTTTTAAAAGCATTTATATGTGATAAGGTTCTGAAATTTACACAGGGCATCGCAAGAGAAAGAAACTATTCAAGTGGCATATTCAGTTTGTGCAGTTGTTAAGAAATATCTGCATTTGGGATAGTCATTCATTGAGGCCAAATCCTTTTGGAACTGAGCGTGCAATGTTCAAGGATGCATTGAGCGTTACATTCCAAGAGAAATGGGAGACAAGATGAGAAATGGGGCGGGAATTGTGGCATGGGAATATTAGAATTCACCTTTATCGTCAGTTTTTAGATCTAAGAAGGGAAAGTCGGTCCTAAGTGGGAGACCAAAGATGGTTTTGGCTTAAAGATTCGGGACATATATTCATACCTTTGTATTTCTATTTGTACTTTTATTTAGGCAAGGTCCATCACTCCATTCAAACGCATATGGACATCCTTGAATGTTATCAATCACGCGAGCTTAACATCACGCGGTACGCTTGCATGCAAGCTTTACTGAGATACTTTGTTTCTTATAGTTACTTTAGCTATACCCTAATCCAAGAAAATCCCTACTATTGATACATAGTGTTGGTCTTTAACTTCTTATCAATGTTATTTTATATATTCATTAATTTACATAATTCTGTAGAATAATGCAAAATTTGATAATAAATGTTTAAAATTAATTTAATACGTATATATATATATATTGGAAAGAGCTTAACAATGTAAGGATACCCATCTTATATCTGACCCATATTTGACAAATTATATATTGAAAGATAAATAGATAATTACCAAAATCATATTTGAGAAACAATGACATTGAATGGTCAATGTCATACTGTACTCATATTTGACAAATGTGTAAAGGATTAATAAATAGAATCGCAACAATTAGATGGCGTGCTTTACAATAAATCAGAGGACAAACCACTTGTGAATCGTGATGGGCTTCGGATCTATTTTAAATGGAACTCCATGTAAATTCTGTCGCAAATATTGATTGATGTGAATATCTATTTTGTTACGGTCTTTGCCATGTAATTATATTTTTCTTGTGGAAATATGCCGGCACAAATATTTAGTTAACTTAAAAAAAGACGCTCTTAGATATATCAACTTCCTACGAAAGCCTCATCCTTGTCCAGCTCAAAATCGAAACATTTCTAATTTTCAAACTCTTGTTCGAGGACTGACAGAAACAAAATGAAGGTTGATTTATTATCACTCTTCTTTAGTGAAATGTAGAGGGAAATTTTCAAAAAAAAAAAGGGGGCTCAAGTGTTCTTATTTTCTCAAAAAGAGCCTAAAGTGACATTTGTTTGAAATAAGGGCATGAAGTGTCATCTTTATTTTAATTAAGGACCTGACTAGGGATTTTTTGGTCTTTTACATTTTTTTTAATTTATTACTTTTGTTTCCCTTTTCCTCTTTTTTTTTTTTCCCCTTTTCCCTTATTTTCTCTTCCCATCGCCGGCAGTCATAGGCTGGGCGACCTCATAAGCCGCCGGTGAGGGGAGCCCTCGCCTGCTGTTTGGTTGGCGAAGCAGACAATTTGAAGTAGTAGAGTCCCTATCAACCTAGTGGAGATTGGAACAATATCAGGTTTGCCATGAGTGAAGAAGGTCCCAAGCTCTACACCTACAAACCCAAGAAAGGTAACCTCATCATCTCTCACATTCACACCCTCACAAACCGAACCTGATGATTCAACAAACGAAAAGTGAAAAAGGGGTAAAAGCATCATCAATCAAAGTGAACAGCCTTCCATCGGCTTTGAGAATCTTTAGCTGTGTTTGCATCTTTTGTTTTTCCTTCAATAGTAACGCCTAGGAGAGGGCTCGGCCTGTGCCCAGCCCATGGTTGTCGGCGAGGGAAAGAGAAAAAAAAGAAAAAGAAAAAAGGAAAAAAAGGAGAAAAAAGGAAATAAATCAGAAAATATAAAAAGACCAAAAATTCCTGGTCGGGCCCTTTTTTTGAAACAAATATAGTATTTCAGGTATTTATTTGAAATCAATGGGCCTTTTTTTTTTTTTGAGAAAATGTAGGCAAATGGGCCCCTTGTTTTTTTTTTGAATTTTCCCAAATGTAAATGGTGAGCAGGCCTTGTATTTGGTCCAACCGAGAAACTGAAGGCTGGTGGCACTAGATCGCCAAAGAGTTCGATGTTTATACCGTGCAAGCTCACAAGTGGAGCTCACGCTTTCAGAAACAAGACAAAACAAATTGGAGCCCGCCCTCATCATCCTCACTGTCCTGTCCGATAGTTTCACCGTTTGTCATTTTTGCTTTGCTTCTTGACAAAATCAGCCCCCCAGCCCAGCTTCATCGTTTACCTCCCTCTCCACCGTAGCATCCCAATGATTGATTCTCCACAACTCTTTCACCAGTACCCAGTAGCATCCAGAGCTCCCTTTTCATGGCAGAGACCAGTACCAGCAACAGCAACACCTCCACAAGCGATGGATCTCCCATAAGCGAATTAGCCCCAGACCATCTTTTTTCAATCTTGCTCCTCCTGCCTGTTGATTCAATCGTTTCTTTCTCCATGACGTGCAAAAAGTTCAGGACTTTAGCATGCTCTGATGCTCTCTGGGAGTCCATATGCAGGAGAGAGTGGGGAGCCACCTCAGTCGATGCCCTCAAATCCTCGGATTACCGTGAGGGTGAGCTTTCATGGATGAAGATGTACGACTATGTGCTTCATCTTGATTCCGTCGCGTGTCATAATCTTTCAGAGACGGGTGGTGGGGAGATGCTGTTGCCCAGCCCAAGGGCCTCTCACTCTCTCAACTTTGTGTCTGATTGCTTGGTTTTGTTTGGCGGTGGCTGTGAGGGAGGTAAGTTTCTTAGTGCTCTTGAAACTTCAAGTATTTAATAAACCGTGGTTTTTTGGTCCTGAATATGATGATGATCACAGTCAATCCTGAGGTGAAATTTTTGTAAGATGTTGGGTGTTCATTGGAAATATTCATACTTCCAAGTAGTCGGGTTTGGGTTTCTGTTGTTTTCACCAGAAATACACTAGCATGGTCTGCTTAGAAAGATTTTTAGAATTTGGATTGTGTTTTCTTGCCCTGTAATTTATATTTGATGTTCTTTTTTTTGCAAGTGCAGGCTTTCATAGTTTCTGTATACGACCGACAAGGCATGCATATATCATTGCTTCAATGATGCCTTTCCATACTCCAATTGCTACCGATAATTGGAAACTGATTGTGATCATTGCACTGTCAAAATAATATAAAGCCAGGGATGTGAAGTGTAAAATTTCCTGTCTGAGAAGCATTTGAAGTGAACTAGCTTAGTCATTGGTTTTGCTATAGAGAGTCCTTGTTGCTTGCTATTGACCATGACCATCGAGAATATTCCTTAGCTTGCTTTTGACCATGACCATCATTAGTATTCCTCAACTTCCTGCCGAGGTCAAGCTACCAATGGAAGGGGTAGAGCATCAGAATAGCTCTTGCAGACTTGTTTGTCTCGCAAAGAAAATAGACTGGTAATTCATTTTCTGAGAAGAGATTCTGTTAGCATCGTGACAGAAACTTTTCTTCCTCCCAACAGCATTGATGCAATGGCCCAAACCATTGTGAAAACAATGAAGATAGCCAGAGAGAGAATGTGTGATTGATATTCACTGGTGATTTTTGTCCTGAATTCTTTAATCATGACTGGAGGGGGCACCAAAAGCCTAGCCTTTGTCCTTTCCATCCTTTGGATAGTTAGGGGGAGGGGAGGATAGCTTTTGGTTTTCTTATCTGGCCTGCTCAGTATGTGAACGCTCAGATTTGCTTGATCACGAAAAATCCTTGCTGACCGACCTCCTCATGGAATGATATAAGATGCGGAATTGTTCACGTCAATCTAACAGCCGATCACTGTCTTCCTGTATGCAATTTTGATGGTTTTGCCATACACACATTTGTATTATAGAAATCCTTTACCTACTAAATCTTTGCTCAGTTTTGATTCTCTTTCCTTTGTAAATGTGGTTCAGTGATGTCATTTCAACGCAAAGTTCTTTCTGTTAGACTAGCTTTCTTATGTGGATATTAATCATTCATTCGATAATTTTTGCCTTGCATCGTCGTATCGCCTCACCCATGTAGCTCTCTGCGTTATTGCTTTGGTGTTTAGTCTGTGGTCTGGTTGCTGGTGTGATCAATTATCCTAGCTTTATTATCAACTTGATTCTTGAAAGATGTGCTCATGCATCATGCTTTGAAAGACTTATTTGGGATACATTTATCCCAAATGAATTCTTTGAAAAACTGAAAAATGGTCTCGTTATAATTTATTTCCTAAAAAGGGAGGGTAAATTCATACATCGAAGTGTTCTTGAAGCTGAGCATCTGTTATGGCTGGCTTAAGAAAGTGGATCATTGGCATACAATAACAGAGTACAACTTTTGTGGTCATTGTGGAATAGAGTGCCAGGAGCCTCTGGCAAATGTATGTTTTCACTGTTGAATTTTGATCTCTTTATCTAATGCCCTTTTTCCTTTTTTATCATGCCAGGACGTCATCTCGATGACACTTGGGTTGCATATATTGGAAACGATTTTAGGAGGAGGTTCGAATGGCAGAGGGTTAATTCAGGCTCTCCAAGTGGAAGATTTGGGCATACGTGTGTGGTGATAGGCAATTTCCTCGTTCTGTTTGGAGGAATCAATGACCATGGGAACCGCCAAAATGATACTTGGGTAGGGCAAGTCACAGGGCATGAGACTCTGGGCATCACGTTATTGTGGAGGCTACTTGATGTGGGTTCAATTGTACCACCTGCCCGTGGAGCACATGCTGCATGTTGCATTGATAACCGGAAGATGGTTGTCCATGGAGGAATAGGGTTGTATGGCCTTCGATTAGGAGACACTTGGGTATTGGAAATGTCTGAAAACTTCTGTTTAGGAAGATGGCATGAGGTTGTGACTCACCCATCACCTCCTGCTCGTTCAGGACATTCACTGACTTGCATCGGGGGAAATCAAACAGTGTTATTTGGAGGGAGAGGATTGGGCTACGAGGTGCTTAATGACGTGTGGCTCTTGGATTTGTCTGAGGGCAATGGGACGTGGGTGCAGTTGTTCTACGAGTTAAGTGATATACCTGAAGGCGTCTGCCTTCCAAGAGTCGGCCACTCGGCTAACCTTGTCTTAGGAGGTCGCCTGCTAATTCATGGGGGTGAGGATTCATACAGACACCGAAAAGATGACTTTTGGGTGTTGGACGTTAAAGCAATTCCATCCCTCGGATTCCAGCCCATTCAAGCAAATTCGTGGAAAAAATTGAACTCCAAAGGTTACAAACCCAATGGTAGATCATTTCATCGAGCTTGTGCTGATCATTCTGGAAGATACCTGTATATATACGGGGGGATGGTAGATGGCTTGATTCAGCCTGCGGAGTCATTCGGCCTCAGGTTTGATGGGGAGCTCTTCCTGGCAGAGCTAATGCTTCAGCTCTGACGACCACTTGGATAGGTACAGTTTATCGTTTGTCTTAGTGAGTTACCTGGTCCTGTATGTACCACCGACTCTATGATTAAATGACATCCATGCATCTAATTAAAGGAATTAGACATGAATCTACTTCTATTGACGGGGTCGACTTGTTTGCAATACCATACAGCATTGAAAGAATGGTCAAGTCTTTAAATGGCTTATTCCTGACCATAGG
>JAGVVM010006839.1:0-18080 GCA_019149425.1 Psidium friedrichsthalianum
AAATTCTTAATATGTATGTGCGTGCGACATAGTTCCCCTCTCTTACGCAAAGTAGTATTTACGCACGTTATGGATTATCTTTTGTGAGTTCATAAATTGCTCCAAGCAGGATAGCATCTAAATCGGAATTCGAGAAAATACTCAATTGATGGTCTCACAAGAACACTAGGTGCATCTAATATGGTAGTAACTACATGATTTATTAGATGGAATCGAAGTAATATCTCCATTGTTTTGCGCTTGTGAAGCAATCGGGCTAGTTATAAATCTAATATGGTGTATAACTACATGATGTATTAGAGGATTGAAGTACTTTTACTTCTGTGGTGCTTATGTTGCAAGTATGCAAGTCCAATCGTTATCTATGTATTCTCTCAAAAAATATGAGTAAATTTTTCTTCATATAAATCATGCATCATGCATAATAGAGTTGGTTTTACATGAATTTATCGGTGTAATTACTTTCTCGTGTAGAGTCATTTTGACTACTCATTATCCTAGATATTACTAAATAGATTTAATATTTATAATTGTGTTAAAATTTTGAATACTTTTCTCTTAACTTTTTGGAAGAATGTTTTTTTTTCTCAATCTCATGTAAGGTTAATCTTACTACATATTGGCAAGAAAATCTTCTCTAAGCTTTCACTTTTTTCTTAGAGCAACTCCTTTAAATTTTTGTTCGAAAAAGGAAAGACTCCCTTCATTAAAATCAATGCACTTATTGTGTGAAAGTTACCTTTAATATGATATATTAGATTGGTCCGGTCTCCAATAGGACCCATGTCTTGTAGGCGAGCCACGTCTTGTAAGACTTATTTGTTTGATGCAGGATGTGTAAAAAAAATGGTTAGACAGTCTATCCACTTAATATTTGTCCTAAAATAATTGCCTCACTGGCATTGGCTTCATAAATAATAATGTGCTATATAAATCTTTTCCTTACTAACTCGAGTTGTACATACATGCTTGTTGTAGCCAGGTGCATTCTACATAAGTTATACCCGCATGTATAAATAAATTAGAATGTGAATAAATTAAAGCTTGGAAAATAGGTATCTTATTGATCATTATACAACCAAAAAATAAATAGCTTAATGAAAAGTCATTAACTGTTAGAGTAATTAAATATTAAACTACGTTTTCATCTAACAACTTAAGTTTTAAGAACAATTGGTAGCGATCCCACAAAATCTCATATAATCTCATATGAGTTATTCAAATATTTCCAAGCCCCTATTTATCTCTCCAATGATATATTTCCATGCTGCTTGCCTTCATCTAACAACTTAAGTACTTCCAAGGATACTAGAAGGCGAAAAAGAGTAATTGAGACACAAAGATTTATTATGATTCACCTTAAACTAGGGTTACATTCAACAAAGAATTTTATTATAATTAGCACCTCCTACCTCTATGTTACAAGAGAAAAAAAAAATTATATATGTATGTGCCCAAACTCAAATTATCAATGTTTTCCTCTGGCGTATAGGGGGTGTTGTCCCCTTGAGACCCCATCGGGACGGCTCCCTAGACCCTACCCACCCACCAAGGAGCGGGATCCCCATGCTATTTTGTTGATGGGAAGTATAAACCACACCTCAACATAAATATGTATGCATCAATCACTTTAATTCATTTTTTATAGGCAATACAAATAATCATTTTCAAACAATACAAACAATCATTGATTTTGAGCAAAGCAAACAAATGGTCTTTAAAAATTACTAATCATTAGTCGTTGATTGTGCATTTGTTTGCTCGTTCGTGGGTTGTGCATTGCTTTTTTGCGAAAATATGACTGATCAAGCTTTAAAAAATTCACCTGGCATTCGTATTCATAGGCGAAAAGCTGTCTGCATCTAGAATTCCTTGTGGACTCCAGCACCGCTGTGTATCAACTATTAACAACCACTGACATATAAAACATGTTTGTTAATTGCTTGTTTGAACATCACTAACGATAGTGTTGTTGACTTGTGCGTCTTAGAGAACTAATCAAGTGTCGACGTATGTAACATTTCGTTGATTATTTGGTTAGAAGAATCCTACGGAATGCTAAGATATAACTATAAATTTACTCTTGTCGAACACAATCGTACCCCGATTCCTCCATAGAGGTCAAAGGACGAATCCTACACGAAATGGTTAATAGCTTTGTTCTCATTAGTGGGAGCAAATGATGACAAAACTTAGCTAGGTGGAGACGATATAATTAAGGTTTTGGTCTCTTATTAGACGTGTCAGTGCGATTAGACTTTTAATATTGTAAAAAGACTAGAGTTATGTGGCAAGAAAAGGTGGGGGAAAAAGATAAGATGGGTGAACGAACGTCACACAATTTTTTCCTAATGAATATTAGGCTATGATGTAGATTAGAACAATATAATGTGGCCGACATTGGCTATGTGCCTAATAAGTTATAGAATGTGTCGCCCTCTTTATAATGTCTCTTGGGCGAATATATATAGAGGGGCATCTTCGTGCCCTAGAATGACTAGGTCAACATATGCATAGATTCTACAAGTTTCAAAAGCAAACAAACTTTCTGGGGTTGAAGTTGTCCATCGTGACTAGTCAATTAGAGGAGCAAATTGAAGGAGCGATTTGGACTTTGATCCCCTATTTTTTTGGACTTGGGCGAATATAATAAGATATATATGTGTGAACCATGTCTTCCCAATTACTAATACCTAAGTTTACTCCTCAATAACAATTATCGGTTCTTTTAAACGCTGAAAAAATTATAATGCATCTTAAAGAAAACTACTTGTCGAAAATTATTTGTCACAATTAGGATTACTGAAACTAACATACTTTACCCCTCCCCCCTTTTTTCTTTAATTAATAACAACATTGTTAATTTGATTTATATATATATATATATATATATATATATATTTGATGCTAGTTTGGGAGTGTGGTGGAGATGTAGTTCCTAGTAACTCTTTGCTAAAGACTATTTTTAAGCTCTTGCAGACGAACCCATCAAAAAGAAGTTAAAATAGCTGCTTGCCTTTTCTTTTTAGCTCGAGTAACAACAGTTGCTTGCACTAAACAAAGGATCAAACTCCAATGTGTGGTGTCAACAAAAGTAATACTGAAGCACAAAAATAATACCGAAGCATATGTAAAAAGAAGAATAAAAGTTGAAAGAAAAGGGTTTTAACCCATAAAAATGTTCTAGGTGTATATACTGTAGTCACATGCCCATCAACCGACTAAAGGCACACATGGTAATACTTCTGCTTCAGAAATTAACTTCTGGCCAAAAGCTGATTTTTCTACTTCTGCTTTAGAAGTTGATTTTTAATTGGAGAAATATGTTTGATAATAGGATAAAATTTCTACTTCTCAAACTGAAATTTGTTTGGTAACGGTTGAAAATTTTTACTTCTGGAACATTATTAACATAAAATATTCTACAAAAAATTATTTATCCTAACCTAAAATGCATTTTATTCAAGAAAATTTAAATGTAAATGTTGATGGATTTACGTATAATTCATCAGTATTTGCATTTATGTAAATGCAGACCAAATTATGGGAAAATTGTATTAATGAATAGGATGGCCGAGCTCATATATCAATGCTAAAAGTATAGGTAGTTTCGGTATTTCCTCTCATGTGCCTCTGGCATGGTTTATATTGCAATTGGCATAATATATGAACATTTTTTGTGCCTAAACTATCTCTAGAAGCACAAATCTATGGTAGTTGTATGTGCACTCAGATCATCTAGATATTAATGAGAACTTGGGATATAAAATTATAATAATGCTAAGCTTGTTTTGGCATGAAGGTATCTATAGGCAAAAAGACAAAAAGCAAAAGCTGAGGTGTCGTCATCTTTATCTTTTCAACCCAGTTTTGGTTTCCTATTTTTTTTTTTAAATGGATAGCACAAGATCATAGGTTCTATGGGATTAGAGAAGAGTGTTTTGGAGTAGCTGCACTCATTGTTAGACTAAACTAGACAAGCAAAGAGAGAGACAAAATCTAAGAGTTCATGTAGATAGGAATATCTAACCTACAATCACAATTAATAAAGATAGGTGTACAAATCAAGGAACTAGGAACATGGGGATAAAACGCATCAAATCAAAACATAGCATCTATAATGAAGCCCGAAAGGCTTAAAGAAGGGGTGTTTGGAGGTTTGGAACGAGTTGTGGACATTTGAAGACAATTTTTCTAAAGAGGAAAAAAATTTATTTTGAAAATATTTGGAATCAAAATCATCAAAAATAGGGTTGACTAGTTGAATATGGCCATTTTCCAATTTTTGAGATTTTTTGGATTTTTTTGGATCTTTAGAATGATTTGCCCGTAAGAGGGCAAAATCATCTTTTTGAAAAGATAAGAAGTGAAAATCGCAAATGATAGGTTTGGCCAGTCAAATTTGACTATTTCCCTTTTTGTATTTTTTGTATTTTTTTTTGAAATTTTCCAAGACGATTTGGCCACAAGGGGAAAAACCATCATTTTTAAAGAAAGAGAGGGTAAAATCATTAAAAATATGATTGGCTAGTTGAATGGACCAATTTTCTAATTTTTAATATTTTTTGAAATTTTTTTTAGGATTTTTTCCAATTTTTTAATGAATTTTCCAATTTTTTTGGATTTTTAATCTTTTTTTGATTTTTTAAATTATTTTCGGAAAATTTTGATTATTAAAAGAATTATCCAGGTTGGGGTGGTTGAGACAAACAAGTGATGAGAGAGATAGAAAATATGAAAAGGTAGGGTCAAAAAGAAAAAAAAAATTGATTTTTGATGACGAGAAGTAACTTTTTTTACTTTTCAAAATTTTTTCAAAAACAGTTTCCGAAGTAAAAAAAATTGTTTCAAAAGTAGAAATATACAATTACTAACCAAATGAATTCTTATTTTAGAAATTATGTTATTAAATGGATTTCTGCACTTCTATAGCATAAAGTGTTACCATCCACGCCCTAATAAGCTTCCAAAAACGCTCGGCGAAATGGAGAAAACTAATCTTTAGCCATCAACATTAACCCCACCAAACAACAAGGAAACCCTAGTTCGCAGTGGGAATATCTAGCACGTGAACAAAATTCCATGCACAAGATGCCTACACGATCCCCATCCGAATTCACGACATCGCCCCTCGATGGTCTCCACGAATCGGGAACAAATTGGCATTTACCGTCACCCCCACGACAGAGCCCTCTTTCTTACAAGTCTTTGTCTTCAACTTTTGCGAAAGACGAAAGGGAAGGGGCGCAGCAGACACAAAACGGAACAAACATGGAGGCTTACACTACATTGACAATTACATCATTTGCCCAGATTATCTGAACTTATTATTGCGCACCAAACACATAGAAAAGTGGGGGGAAATTCAAAAGAGAGGCTAAGAGAGAGAGACGCTTTTGAAAAGCTAAGGAAATATCCAGCTCAAAAGAGATGTCATACGGCAGAGACAGGAGCAAAAGCCTGTTCGCTTTTTTCAGCCCATCTGACTAGATCCGATTGCGATCCTCGTCCGGTCAGTGACGTCGTTCGGGGGTCCAGCGCGGCGCACTAGGGCTGAAATGCACCGAGACCACCCTTGAGTCGAGAAGCTCCACTATAGGCGTGAAGTTCACACACCTTGGCGCCTTGTATTGATTGATCGAAGCGCCCCTAGAGATTGCATAGTCCATGAGCTCCTCGAATGTGCCGTTCTTCACCACCCTGATCTCTAGAGGCCCGATCGAGTTATCCGTGACCCGGCATTGCCGGTACACCGCGTTAAGGCACTCTTCCATTGTGAGGCAACACCGGTTGAGCACCTCATGAGTCGGTGCGTTGGTCGGCCCCTTCACGAGCAGTTCCCAGTAGATGACGTAGTGCCCTGGGATGGTCTTCGTGTCGGCGTAGCTTGTGTACTCGACCACGCTGGTGTTGAACTCACGCAGGAGTGCCGATGCGCTCTCCACAGCCTTCTGGAGCTCGGACTCGTCCGTCTTGTCCGAGTCGATGCTCAGGAGCACATTCTTCCGCCGCACGAAGCGGAACTGCGGGTCAGCATTGTGGAACCCAGTGACCAGGAGGATGTCACCGACCCTGTATCGGCAGAGGCCTGCGTAGGTTGTGATGACGAGCTCGTACTCCTTCCCGACCTCAACATCCGCCAGGTCAACAAGCCGGGGAGGGGAGTCCCGGGAGAGGGGCTGGGCCGCCGGGTCATGGGGGAGGAACTCGAAGTATGCCATGTTCGGCATGATGGTGTACGAGACCTCTGAGGGCTTGCACATGGGTTTTAGGTTCAGCCCAAAGTAGCACTCGGATGATGCATACATAGTGCATGCCATGGGCAAGCCACCACTATAATACTCTAGGGTTGGTATGTATTGAGCCATAGCCCCAGTCACAATCACATCCAAGTACTGAGTGTTGGGCCAAATCCTGGTTATGATCCCATCCCAATGCTCTCCGGCACATTCCCTTCGAATGAGATCGGCGAGGTCCGGTCTAGGGCTTAGGATCTCGGACATGCACTCCCGGATGGCAGCATCAGTGACCTTCGGGTTTAGGGAGCCGGAGGCGATGTCGTGGGCCAGCTGCTGCCAATTGAGCTGGAGGAACTTGATGGCGCGGAGGAGGCCGGAGGCGAACACGGCGCCGACACGGAGGACCTCCTCACGCATGAGGAGGCCACAGAGCATCTGGGTGTACATGCTCTGGAAGGAGTCGGCGCAGAGGATGGCCTCGTTCGGGCTCGTGTAGACGTTGTACGGGTCGTAGGGGCGGGTCTTGAAGTGCTCGCTCTTGTAGTAGCTCGTGAGCACCGGGCGCGCCACTAGGCCGCCCGGCATCTTGGTCTCCGCCTTGATGAAGAGGAAGTAGAGGCCCTTGCCCTTGTCCAGTCCAGGCACATAACTACACATCACCAACAAAAGAAAAAAAAATCAGATATCGCTTCCAAAACAACATGATTCTTTATAGGAGGAATGTCATCTTGACTCATTTTCTGAGAGAATATTACCAAACTCGGAGCATTATGACTCTTCTTACAAGATTTCGTTCGGACAAACTTCACATTTCACTATAGGATCTTTTTGGTGATACGCTTACATGGAGATATAAAAAGTTTTTGTTATGATTAAATTCCCATTCAGAAAACATTTGGGTAGAGCCGCCATCATTTGTCTTTTAGGGCATACTCACAGGTTCATAACCGGCATGAGGAGGCTGTAAAGCAGTTGGCGACGGTCCAACTCTTCTCGAATGGTCGGCATCAGCTTTCGCTCACCAGCCGAAGTACCCGAGCTGCGAATATTTGTACTCGTTATTATATGCTCGTACATTAATTAAGATCATCATCTTCTATAGATAGAATGACATAAAATAAAATAAAAAAGATTCCAAGCTTCTTTTCCCCCAAAAAAGGGAAAAATGAACTCAACCGGTTCGATGAAATTGCACCTGGTGAGGAACTCGGAGATGGGGTGAGAGCACAGGATGTTGGACCGGTCGCCGCTGGCGATGCGTTGGATCTCGGGCTGGAGGTCCTCGTAGGTCACCACGGGGACTTTGGCCTTGAAGGAGTCGCGGTCTGTGGCGCCGCCGAGCCCGAACCGGCTCAGGTACTCGGTCTCCGCGTTCCGTCCTAGTATCTCCCCGAGCACCCTCACCTGGACCGAGTCCACGTTCCGCGTCATCTCTTCGATGAACTGGAGCGCCTTCGCGTCCTTCTCGCACGCCGGCGGACCCAGCGGAGATGGCATCACCGAATCGACGGCCATGTCGGAAGATCAGGGAAGTAGGGCAAGGAAAAGATTGAGAGAAAGGGCAGAGAGGTCGTCGGCAATTATGGGTGGTGTGGTGAAGAGGCCGTGCAAAGAGATGGGCGAGTATTTATAGCGGCGAGGTGCGGGATCATCCCACGTCAGCGTCCACGTAGGATCCCGACGGGGAATGGCGCTTTTCGCAAGGAAGGACGCAGAGAGGAGGGTAGCAACTAGCGAGTCCTGGTCGACATTCAAATATTTGTGACAGGACTTGCGGCCCAAGAGGGGGACAAGTGGGGCCCCTGACGAGTAAGATTGCCCCAGGTTGCTGGGACATGTGGGGCCCGGATGTCGGCCACGTCAGCCGATCCTCGTCTTGGTCCTTTCACGTACCGAGCGTCGGCCGCCCTGCCCATCTCTCTCCGTCTCCCTCGACACGGCTCTTTCTTGGGGGAGGGCTTGTTGGCCTCAAGAAAACAACTGTTAGTAATAATACCCTAATATTCTCGGGTTTAATTTTCTATGTTTAAAACATTTTGATAATTCCATTGATTCTCTGCATCTCTCAAAATAATGCGCATATCTTTTTTTGATTGTGCAAAAATTGATCTGCTATCACACAAACAAAGGAAGATATACATACCGAAGATATACGCGCAATATTGAGTGGTGCGGAGAATCAACGGAATTGTCAAAATATCTCTAACATGAGAAATTATCCTAGAGAATCTCCAATTATCAATAACAACAAGAATTTCTGCCGGCTAACATAGGAGAGAGAGGGAGGGAGGGCCACATATCAAAGCAAATCTTTTCTTCTGTTGCGTATGGAGGAGAACACTAGGACTAGGACCGTGTGGGCTTTTCTATGACTTTGTCCTTCGGCTGGTTGGATTAGTTCTTTTGTTTCTTGCAATTATTAAGCGGGTTTCCATATATAAATATATCTCTTGTCTTGTGCTGATGAGGATATCTATCTGTATATGTATATCCATGAAGGTACGTACATTCGCCACGTTTGGCCATCACCTTAGCTAGTTGACGATGATGAATCCAAGAAGCATTTCTAATTTGCCGCACGAGATGTCGTTCAGTCGAGTAGTTCAATGAAATTAATTAGTCAGCAAAGGACGGGCCAGTGTTTAGAGTGGGGAAATTACGAAAAAGAAAGTCCTAAGTCTATTACGATTATATAAATTTAGTCATAAGCCTTTTAATTTGGCCAATTTAGTTCTAAATTTTTTGATAATTTGTCAATTCAGTGTATTCGATCCATTTTGACAAGAAATTACTGACGCCGGTGAAAAGAAAAAAGCAAAAATAATGCAGTATCTAGACTCGGGTGTGCTTTAACGGACCTTCTCACTGCAAAATCTCGAAAACAAAATTCAAGAAAGTGGCGAATACTGCTAGAGATGTAGGTGACTAATGTTGAACTTGTCGCAGTTAAGGACAAAGGGTGCGTAGTACGATCATTGGTAAGCAAGAGCCAGCTAGAAGTTGCTTGGAATGTTGTTCTGGGCAGAGAATGCGTAAGACAATAGAGATCCCTTCTCCTGCAAACACGAACATCAGAAGGGCACGAATCGGAGGCAGCTTTTTGGAAAGTGAACTCCACGAGAGTTCGTCTTGCTGCAGCCAGAGACATGGACTGGGTGCAACACTGATCGTGGGTTTGAGCTTTGCATGGCCCGCACCTACATGACCATGCAATGATGCAATCTGTGTAATAATTCAGAGGGTAAAAACAAGGTGCAATCTGCACAGAAGCCCTTTCTAGCTGGCTATCTGAGTCCGTACCAACACCATCACTTGCTTACCAATGATCTTACCACACACCCCTTTGTCCTTAACTGCGACAAGTTCAACATTAGCCACCTACATCTCTAGCAGTATTCGCCAATTTCATGAATTTTTGTTTCCGAGATTTTGCAGTGAGAAGGTCCGTTAAAGCAGACCCCGGTCTACACAATTTGTCAACTCAGTTCAATGAAATTCGTATTTATATTTTTTACTAATATCTTTGTTTTTTTTTTTTACTTTTTTTCCCTTTCTTTTTTTTGTCTGTGTCCCGTGATAGCTAGCCTCGCCTGGGCGAGAGTCGCCCTCGCCGTCCATCGGCAATAATTGGTCTCACCGGTCCTTTCTCATTTTTGAACGTCAGCTGTTCTCTTATCCCTCCCCCCCCCTTCCCACACACACAAAAAAAAAAAACCCCTTCTCGTCTGCACAAATTCCTTTTTTTAACCATTATGTTCATATATTTTTGTAAAGTTTCTCTCAAACAATGACTTCAATCATTTTTGAAGCACATCAATTTCACGCGACGCACCAATAACAATCTAGGAATTATCGACACGACGCAATAAAATAATGAACATTTTGTTTTGGTTGGTTCCATTGATGGGCAATTTTTACGAGATGTCAATGTAGTGAAAGAATAAACAAACAATAAACAGCTAGATTCGATTAATCCGATCTTCTGTCTTCTTTTTCCACACGAGGGAAGGAGAACAATTAGGGTTAAGGTCGTCCATGGTGGTGCAGTGATGACGGGGACGTGACATAAATTTCATATTTTGTCCTCGCCCTTCGAGTCATGGTTCGTGATGACGATTAATATAAAAGGGAGAAGTGGTAGTGGGTGAAGCTTTTTTGCATTGTTTCTGCGCCATCTGGCGGCTTTGCTTTCCCTTGGCTTCCTCTCCTTCACCATCTTTCGGAGCGACTGGGATAACGATATCTGGTGGCGATATTTAAATTTCTTCTTTTTTTTTTTTTTTGCAAATTCTTAATGGGTTTTCTTTGTATTATTCCTTGTTAAAGTTTATCTTCCCAAGAAAAGTAACCCAAAAAAAAAAAAAATAAAGAGAGAAAAAGGATCATATGGACATCGAAGGAATCCCGAGGAACACGAGATAACATCTAGGGTTTGTCTATTTTACATGAGGAGGAAGTTAGAATGTCCTTGTCGATAGTCAAATGAAACGAAGGGCAGATGAAGAATAAAATAACACGAATTTAATTAACAATATATACGTTTTTGTGTGTGTATGTATGTATGTATGTATGTATGTATGTATGTATGTATGTATGTATGTATGTATGAGTCACTCTCACTACATCTACATATGGTCCATGTAGGATGGTCCAATAGTAAGTTGGTTTTTCTCAAAAAGAAATTGTCAAAAAAAATCATAAACTTATTGTACTTTTACCATTCAGTCCTAAACCTTCATATTTATGTTAATTCAGTCCTAATCTTTCTTTTGGTCTAATTCAGTCCTTTTTTTTTTAATTCACGCTATCCGGCCAACTTTGGTAGGCCAACACTCAATGTGGCACTGATGGAGCAATTTTTAATGATATTTTAATTTTTATGATTTTTATGATCTTTTAATTTTTCTTTTATTTCTTTTTCCTTTTTTTGGTCTCCTTCTTCCTCAGCCCATGGCTTGCTCATGCCATGGCTCGAGGAGAGGGCCGACTTGGCCACTAGCAACCTAGGTCGTTGGGTGAGGCCAGCACCGGCATCGTAGGGCGAGCTCGGACCTCGCCTAGATTTGGCGAGGCCAAAACTCGCCATCGCCGAGCCCCAACAACAAAGAGCGATAAGCAGGAGCAAGAGAGAGGGTGAGTGATGGCTAGCTGGGAATGAGACAAGATTTGACGGATTCCAAACAAAGTATGAATCAACAATGGTGATGCCATGGCTAGGTAACGGCCTCACCAGATCTAGATGAGGCCCAAATTCGCGCCAACCATCGTGTCGCCATCATGGTTGGGCAGTTGTGGCTGGGTGAGCTCGGCTTCGCCCAGATTTGGGGAGGCTGAGCCTCACCCAGTGATGCCGATGCCGGCATCAGTGACCTGCCGGTCCTCTACTCTAGTCATGACGTGAGAAAGCCATGGCTTAAGGAAGAAGAACCAAAAAACAAAAAGAAAAAAAGAAATAAAAGAGAAAAAAAATATTAAGTATTACTGAAAAATTTTGATAACGCCACATCGGCGTTTGCCAATTGAAATTGGTCGAATGGACTGAATTGGCACAAATGCAAAAGGTTTATGATTAAATTCACTTAAAAGAAAGGTTTATGACTGAATTGGCACAAACGCAAAAGTTTGATATTGATTGGCAAAATCAAAAGTTTAGGACTGAATTGGCAAAAGTACAATAGGTTTAGATCTTCTCTTTTTTTTTTTTTTGACAAATTTTCCATTTTTTTTCATAATAGATTGCGGTAAGAATAACTTGAAATTCACGTGGAGGCTATTTTGTTCTGTATATGTCTGTATTTATCTTTATGTAATGGACTACGATGTCATGTTAATGAGTAAATAAGATGAGATTGCAAGGACTAATTACACCAAAAACCAAGATTACTTAACTCCCTTAGTTTAGTATCATATGATATATATATTTTTTCATTTTTCCCTTCTTTTTTTCTATTTCTTTCTATCGCTCACTAGAGTCTCGTCGATGGCTAGCAAAGGTCAATGATTTCCAGCAAAATTTGATCAAAAAGAATTATATTAAAAAATCGTCGAAGGTTTGGACTAAATTTAGCTACCGTATTATAAGCATATGACTTTTTCGATAATTTTTCTCATGAAATGAGAAAGATGCATTGTATTTTGTGAGAGAGAGCGCCCTTTTTTTTCCCACAGTCCGATTCTGCGAGCTCTTATCATGCCGGTTTCCACTTTCCCCTTCTCTTGATTGTGACGACTCGCACCGCACATATCGTACTCACGTAAGATATGCATACGTGAGAAGTACATAAAGATCGTTTCATACACACACATACATACTTATGCCTAAACATGTGCAAATGCCTATGCATGTGACGTGATGCATATTCGTGGTCAAATTTCTCAATCACCCGGCAAAGTCTTTTTGAGGCGTGGGGATGAAAATTTCCCGTCGGTGCCAATCACGTAGTGCCCAACTTGGCGTGATATCTTCGGCAATCTTTTGGCAGCAATAATAACTCGGCAATCTCAAAGATGCTGCTCCATTTTTGAGATAGATGGCTGCTCCATTTCACCATCAATGTGCATCGTTCGTTGACCACACGATTCGCACGATAACATAATATGAAGGCTATTTCATTTCGGGAAAAAAGCCACCAAAAACTTTAAACTATTATGCACGTTTACCCCCAACATTTTTTGATGACATCAAGAACCCCAAACTTGTAGCTTTGTGACACATTTACTCCAAGTTTTTTTTTTTTTCGTAACAACCCCAAACCCCAGATTTTACTCGCGCGACATATTTACTTCAAATATTTCTTTGTGACACTGAAAAGCCCAAACTTGTTGGCATGTGATATACTTACCTCAAATTTTAAGGTAAAATCTATCACATGGATACAAGTTTATGTTTATTCGTGTCACAAGAAAAAGTTTTGGAGTAAGTTTGTCCACACGGGTAAATTTTGAGATTTTTGGTGTAACTAAAGTTTTTTTGAGTTAATGCGTATAGTGGGCATAATTTAAGATTTTCAGTTGCTTTTACTCTTTCATTTTTGTGATATCTGTGATGGAAGGATTGGCTTTTTTCCAATCATGCTCGGTTGTCTGTCCAAATTTGGGATCGGAAAGCCGGGTCTACTTGCGCCGTGCCAGCACTAGAGAGAAAGTCTGCACGAAAAGGTGCTGAGACATGACGACTGCTCGTTCATCTGGATTTACCGTGCTCTTAGGTCCGGGTCGAGCGCGAACCGGATCAATTGAAACCGTCGCCGCCGGCATGGTCTTATATGGATCTTACGTGATCACAGCCGCGATCGAATCGATCCAAGTTGGATATATAGCAGTTAATGCATGCTTCATTTTTAGATGGTAAGATTTAAAATTTAGTGTTACATGAACTGTTTTCCGTCTGGCATGTTGTGGAGCCTACATTTTAGTCCCCATACAATGTCTACTTCCAAAAAGAAGAACAAGAAGGAAAGACAGACTTGAGGGAGTGAAACTCTTGCAGCTAATGGGGTTAAGTTCACCCGAAGTCCCCTAATTTGTATGCGGCATTCACTTGAGCGCCATAATTTTTTTTTTTTCATTCATTTGAGTGCCACATCAAAGTAAAATCGTTGAATTTTTGAGTGCCGTTTTCGACAAATTGGACTCAGTATTATTATTTTATTTATTTTTTAGTGACGTGTGGCTTTTTAATTATTTTTAATGTTTTCTATATTTTTTATTATTTATTTTGAAAATTTTCTTTTTTACCTTATTTTTTCCCCTTTGGCCGACCAAAATCAAAGAAAAAAAAAATTTTTCAAAAAAATAAAAGAAAATCCATGTGTACATTAAAATTTCAAAAAAATTATTCTGGCGGTGCCACGTCAGCTTTTCTAGCGTCCACATGGGATATCCAACTAGGGAAATCGACGATGACACTTAAGCGATTTTTTTTTTTTCAAATTTGTGGCACTTAAGTGAACGCCGTACAAAAGTCATGGCACTCCCTATACTTATCCCTAGCTAATAAATTCTTTTGACCTTTTTTGTCTAACATCATTAAAAAAAAAAAAGCAAGTTTCTATTGTAAATTATCATTTCAGCTCCCGATTTTGTAACCAAATCGATTAACAATGCCGACCCAACTTCACACGAAAATCTACTCTTTGAAGATAGTATATTTCATGAACCAAGATCCCGCCTATATAGCATCGACTATATCATCTGCAAAATGACTCCATAAAAGCCACAACGTTGTCGATACCGCCCGCCGTCCCTTCGTTAATTGGTCATGACCTTTCTCTTGTGGAATTTCGGAATCACCCGCAAGATGAAAACTACATAGAACTAGAAATCGAGACTTGATCATATTAAAAGTCTACAAGGTCCTCACTGGGAACTTCTTTACGTCCACGCTTCGGATTGCTATTCTCAACCCTCTTGTACAAATGGAAACACATGTTACGTAAAATAGGAGGATTAGCAAGAAGAAAGAACTCCACCTTGTCTGTCCATTCTGCGACACAAATAGCATGCACTATCCATTCGTCGCCTTTGGACGTTGAAAAATTTAGCCAATGTTGCCGGCTAGGAGATCTGATCCGCGCCAATAATTGTGTTCTTCTTGGTCATATCGCAATCTTCGGCCACCCGTTGCCTTAACTTTCCAATTCTTGTAATGAGATAATAAGAAAGGTTAAGCGAACATTAGTTAGCATTAATTGCGTTATGTGATGATCAGAAGTGCACAAGATAGTTAGTGGATAAGATGTTCCGGAATATACGATTTTACGGTACATAGGCCGATTAGGTTACTCGAGGTTCCAAATTAGGGTTTCCAGATTAATCATAAGCCAAATTAAAAAGATTAACAGATCTACAATGGGAAGGTGATGAATTACAATGTAAATTCACCCACCATCGTGGCCCCAGCTGGTTTGGCGAGCGGGAGAGCAAGGGGGGAGGGGATGGAGAGGGGGGGGGGGAGAGGAGGATTAATGGGGAGGACTTGGGGCGGGGGGGGCTTGGTGGGGGGAGTAGGCACCGGAGAGAGAAAGGGAGGTGAAGCAAGTCGGTGTGTCTGAGTTTGGCCCAGACTCCTTCGATACCAAAAAAAAAATACAATGTGAATTCTCTCTCCAAGATTAAAAGATACGCACCCAATTTAAGACAAGAGGTGCTGAATTGTTGCCTATAAAGTCTCGCTCATTTTGGATGGCTGATGGTCAACACATGGTAGTATTCAAATATCCACGGGCATGCAGGTGTTTCGCAGTGTGAAAACCCTAGGATGGTCTTTGTTTCTCTGTCTCTGTCTCTCAAAGGGACAGACTCCCATGGAATTTTCGCTTCTTCTGTCGCTAATAGGCAATGGTTTGGAGCCTCTATGGTACTTTATTAATTCCCTATCAAGAATCTTTTTTAAGGATACTGATGCTGTCCCAGTAACTGCCACCGCCGTTTTGTCCTGCTAACACTGTAATCATTATGAGGCTGGATTTTAATAGACGTTGAAAGGTGGTTTTTAGTTGTACCTTACATTAGCAAGTGTTTCGTATTTTTGCGAATTATTAACAATTTTTTGTTTAAAAAAAGAATTTGGGAGAGTTTGTGTCAATTGGGAAATGGGGTTTTTTCAAACGATGATATAAGTTCTTGTTGTTTCTCTGTCATTCTAGTAATATATTCCACGGCACCGTAAAGACGTAGAAGCAATCGTGTTCTATTAGTCAAAGAAATGATGACAAGATTGAATTGACCTAGTTTGTTTTTTTAAAAAAAAAAAAAAAAAAAAAAAAAAAAAAAGAAAGAAAAAAAAAAACAAACAACGTAGGTCATTCATCTTGTCATCATTTCTTTGACATATATAGAACACGATTGCTTCTACGTCTACGGTGCCGTGGAATATATTCTAGAATAACAGAGAAACAACAAGAAACTTATATCAATAGTTTGCAAAAACCCTTCCCAATTGACACAAACTCTCACCCAAATTCTTTTTAAAAAAATTGTAATAATTCGCAAAATACGAAACACTTGCTTAATGTAATGTCAACTAAAACCACCTTTCAACGTCTATTAATAATCCAGCCCTCATAATTGGGATACAGTGTTACCGAACAACGGCACGTGGCAGTTACTGGGACAGGCATCAGTATCCTTAAAGGAAGATTCTTGAGAGGGAAACTTCATAAAGTACCATAGAAGGCTCCAAATCATTGCCTATTAGCGACAGAATACGCGAAAATTCCATGGGAGTTGTCCCTTTGAGAGACAGAGACAGGAAACAAAGACCATCCTGGGTTTTTTCACCTGCGAAACAACCTGCATGCCGTGGATTAATTTGAATACTACCATGTCTTTGACCATCAGCCATTCCCGAAAAGAGCGAGACTTTATAGCAACAATTCATGCACTCTTGTCTTAAATTGGGTGCGTACTTTAATCTTGGGAGAGAATTTCACATGTAATTTTTTTTTTTTGGTATCGAGGATCTGGGCCAGCGTCCGTACGGATTGCAACACCTCGACTAATCCTTCGGGAGGGTTAGCGCACATCCCACCGCCACGACCCTTCGCTTAAATCACCGGCACCACCGAGGTTCAAACCCGGACCCCTCGTGAAAGGACCAGAGCGCAAAACCAGCTGTGCCACCGATGGGTGGGTGACTTTACATTGTAATTCATCACCTTCCCATTGTAGATCTTTAATCTTTTAATTTGGCTTATGATTAATCTTGAAACTCCTAATTTTGGAACCTCGAGTAACCTAATCGCCTATGTACCGTAAAATCGTATATTCCGAACATCTTATCCACTAACTATCTTGTGCACTGTCTGATCATCACAAACGCAATTAATGCTAACTAAATTTCGCTTAACCTTTCTTATTATCTCATTACGAAGAATGGAAAGTTAAGGCACGGGTGGCCGAAGATTGCGATATTACCAAGAAGAACACAATTATTGCGCGGATCAGATCTCCTAGCCGGCAACATTGTCTAAATTTTCAACGTCGCAAAGGTCACGGCATGATGGATAGTGCATGCTATTTGTGTCGCAGAATGGACAGACAAGGTGGAGTTCTTTCTTCTTGCTAATCCTCCTATTTTACGTAACATGTGTTTTTCATTTGTACAAGATGGGTTAGGAATAGCCATCCAAGCGTGGACGTAAAGAAGTTCCCAGTGAGGGACCTTGTAGACTTTTAATATGATCAAGGTCTCGATTTCTAGTTCTAGTAGTTTTCCTCTTGCGGGTGATTCGAATTTCCACAAGAGAAAGGTCATGACCAATTAACGAAGGACGCGGGCGACGGGGGGGGGGGGGGGGACAACGTTGTGCTTTTTATGGAGTCATTTTGCAGATGATATAGTCGATGCTATATAGGCGGGATCTTGTTCATGAAATTATAGCTATCTTCATCAAAAGAGTAGATTTTCGTGTGAATTTGGGTCCGCCAAATTGGTTAATCGCTTTTGTTACAAATCGGGAGCTGAAAATGAATAATTTACAATATAACCTTGCTTTTTTTTTTTTTAAATGAGGTTTATACAAAAAAAGGTCAAAAGAAATTTATTAGCTAGGGATAATATACCGGAGTCCATGACTTTTGTACGGCTTTCACTGTAAAGTGCCACAATTTGAAAAAAAAAAAACCGCTTAAGTGTGCATCGTCGCTTTTCCTAGTTGGATATCCCTGTGGACGCTAGAAAAGCTGACGTGCACCAGCCAATAATTTTTTTGATATTTTAATGTACCCATGGATTTTCTTTTGTTTTTTTTGAAATTTTCTTTTTCTTTGGATTTTGTGGTCGGCAAAGGGGAAAAAATAAGGTAAAAAAGAAAATTTTCAAAATAAATAATAAAAAAA
>JAGVVM010006840.1:0-23257 GCA_019149425.1 Psidium friedrichsthalianum
GGAACAAACCAGAACTCGCGATACAAATCAGAGAACCGATAACGAAAAGAAGAGATTTTGAGGAGCAAGAGAGAAAGACGTGCTTCACTCTAGCACACAGGAGCGACGGTACGACGGAGAGCAGAGAGCACGCTGTAAGAAGCGCGATCCAGGGTGTGTGACACCCTACGCGCAGCTACAAGAGACCAGCAGAGCGTGAATCTTCATCAGGGCACCTTGAGACCCCCATTCTCTGTTTTGTGTTTTGGTTTTTTTTTTTTTGCAAGGGCAAACCAAACAAAACAATAGCGTGGTAAAATCGGCAAAATAATATAAAAGGAAAATCGGAAAGAAAGTGAATATAGGCACTATTGGACAAACAGCATCATTAAAGGTTTTTTTTGAATCTCATAATCCTGCATCAAAATACACGAAGGAAAAGAAAGCAACAATGAAAGATGCCCGCAATCTACATACTTGCTTTTATTCTCGTAGGACACCAGCCCAGCAGGACGAAAAGCACCATCTAGATCGTGAAATAGGTCTACTCAGGCATAAAGACCATCATTGATGAACCCCTGCAAAGATTGAAAGGCAAAAGAGCCAAACCATGTTAAAGTTATTAAATGCACATAATCCATCGATAAAGTATATTAATATAGTGGGAAGCAAAAGTATGGTTCTTCATCTACTAGAAAATTATTTGCTTATGCCAAAGTGATAAAGCTTTATGTCAGCTATTTGTGATACAGCTAAGGACATAGTTAAGTAAAAATGCTCAAAATTGGCCTGTGATTGCTCTGCTCTGTCCTCGAGGAAGTAATATCATGTATAGATGTTATGGTATTCAGCATAAACTACTTACTGACAGATAATCTTCCAGTTTTCACTCTGAGGATTTTAACCATGTCATATCATCCATGAAATGAATGACATGGCTTATCGATAAAAAAGGACATTATGATGCTTGTTGTACCAATGTACTACCACAAAGGGAACCACAGATTTACCAAAAAACGGAAAAAATGTGACACCAAAATATCATATTTTATTAGCTGTAAATCTAATCTCATACTGATGCTCCATTTTTTTGTTGGAGAGATGCATCTACCTGCAATCAATCAACTTCTTCTAGAATTCTAAACTTGTAGTGCAACTTGACAGGAGGACCTAATCGGACAATAAAGGTCTTGTTTGGAAAACAAATTGAAGGAGAGGCCTTTTAGTTCTTCGTAAGATGTCGTTCCTGTATTTGATTAATAATCCTTACAATTTCTAAATCAATCTCAAAAATTGGAAATTAAATTATTGACATGCCATATGTTCATGTATGCTACAGAACTACCTTACAACATAGGTCCCCCCCCCCCCCCCCCCCCCCCCCCCCCCCCCCCCCCCCCCCCACCCACCCCCCACCCCCCCCCCCCCCCCCCCCCCCCCCCCCCCCCCCCCCCCCCCCCCCCCCCCCCCCCCCTCCCCCCCCCCCCCCCCCCCCCACCCCCCCCCCCTCCCCCCCCCCCCCCCCCCCCCCCCCCCCACCCCCCCCCCCCCCCCCCCTCCCCCCCCCCCCCCCCCCCCCCCCCCCCCCCCCCCCCCCCACCCCCCCCCCCCCGCACCAAACCCCAAACCCCAACCCCACCCAACAAAAAAAAAAAACTAGGCCCAAAACAAAAAGAAAAGAAAAAAAAAATGTACTTGTAGAAAACAAAATGTGGCCAGCACCACGATGGGGATGCTCTTCTTGCTTTTCATGTACTAACCTGCCTCTTGAAATCATTCACCACACTCAACAATAGCAGGAGGAAATCTCTTCCCATGCAATTTCTTTGTAAGTGCCACTGCTGTATATGCACTGTAGCAAGAGCCTTGGAATTAAAAACTAAAACCTCTAAATTTTTTCTGTCATTGCCACTAGCTTAGACGTTAGCTAAAAACAATTTTTTTTTCATTTGGTCATTTTTTTTTTTCACAAGTCAGCAAAGTCAGTGGCAGTGAAGTGCTAAATGAAGTTAATCATAGTCAAGCATTCTCACGATCTTACAAAAGCCCAGAGCAGTGCTTAGCGCATCTGCCTTCTCCAAACAGGGAGAGTTCTTGGATTTGAACCTTGGACATCAAGTTGGAGTGGGGGAAAGCAATATCTATTCAAACCACTCTTCCATCATCTTATTTATGGGGCAGAAATCAACGATTTGGTAGTAACGCTTTGAGTAGCCAACATGGATTTATCTGATTTCCTGTCTCATCTCTTCAGTTTCATTGGCCTTGAAATTAACAACTGGGCCTACAGCCTAGCCAGCCTAAACAGTTAGCTTCCAAATTACTACTACTACAACAACTAAGACGGGAATTTACAATGATCTGAAGGTACAAATCTATTCATAAGTAACATAAGATTTCATCAAAAACTGGTAGCCAGCAATCGAAAGGCCAAATTTTCAGCATCTTTTCTAGATTTGCCACCTACTTAGACACTGCAAACATTACTGTTATCCCCTTGAGAATTTCAATCTCGTCAGAATCTTCTTCTATTCCTTCAACAAAGTTGTCATTGATCACAATGGCATCCGCAATGGTTTCTGTCCCCAACCCTACAATCAAAAGTACCACGACATTAAATTGGTAAAACTTGATAAGAAAACAGAGTACTGATGTAACTCAAGAGCCGATGCTCATTGTAACAATTTACTACTCATCTTGAAAAATCATACACTGACGCACCTTAGAAAGCAAGCACACAAGCACAGATGCACCTGAGTTCACACAGATGTGCATTGCAGGCACAGTTCATGCAAGCATGGCACAGACATGCAGCAAGAGACGGAACAGCTGGAAAAAGGCAATATACAAAAACCAACTACGAGTAAAACTGAAAATAGACCGGATATAATTCAATTTTTCATCCCTGAAAATTCAAAACCCGATTTTCATTAACAGAAGAAATGGAGAGGATCACACCAGATAGAACAACCCTTCATGCCCATTACAACTATCCTCGAGAAAACCGCATATTAAGCGCAATCTCAATCTCAGAACCTCAACATCACATCAAAATATAATTTGATCCATTCTTACCAGGCGTAGCATCGATAACATCAATGATTGGCATTCGCTTTGTCTACAGGGCTCCGAATATCCGCACACACTAAACCATTTGCAATCACTTCGCCTTTACATTCACGAAAACCCGAGACCTCATCGCATCAGCATTTGACATGCTCTGAGCTTCCCTTACATATGAACTCTTGGCTGGTGGAGTATCAGGTTTCTCATGCTTGTTAGCCTTGTTCCTTTTCGAAGGTTACTTGGGAACGTACCTGACAGGAACAGAAGAACCAAGGTCCACTCCTTCCCAACACTGGATTGCACCACTCTTGTTAACCCTAGAAGCCCAAAAAACCAAAAAAAAAAAAAAACCTCAATATCCAAAATTTGGATTTGCCGAAATGCCAATTATCAATCAAATTACGCTAAAACACGGAGCTAGGGTAATTGTCATTGAAGCTGCCCTAGAACAAAATCCTCTGAAATTCGAGTAGACTGAGGAGAAATCACTCACCATGGGATGGAGAAAGACTCTGCTCTCAAGCTGAAGTGCCATCTTGAGCGAGAGATTTCCGGGTAAAACTGCCATTTCGTTCAATTAGCAGAGGAATCAATCAGCCCCAAAAAGTGGGGGGAAAAAAACCAGTTGGAAGATTTTTTTTTTTGGTCAGAAAGACTGATCTTTATTTATTTGAGCCCATGAACAGGGGTGTCACCACACATAAGGGCCCATAACGATTTTGGGGGGGGGTTACACAGCCACGAAGGAGGAAGAAAATCTAAGCGATGAGCCTTGCAAATCCAGTTGGCCACCTGATTAGCAGCCCTGTTTCAATGGGCCACAGAGATACTCGAGAAACAGGCTAGTTGGGCTCGGGCCTCCAGAACTGTTGCTTCAATCTCCCAAGGGATAAGATTTTCGGTCAAGTACGGCTTCAACAACCATGCGTGAGTCAGACTCCAAGTACAAGTCCTTGAGTCTTTTAGATCTGAGATGAGTTACAGCTTCCAGCATCGCCCTAGCTTCCGCTTAGAGCGGCGTTAAAGCTGCGATTTTTTTTGCAAACCCCTCGATCAGATTTCCAGCTTTATCACGGAGGATCCCAGCCACCGTCGCAGATCCACTCTCGGCATCAAACGAAGCGTCGATGTTCATCTTGAGGGCACGATCCACCGGGGGGGACCATCTTGGCTGAGGGTGAGTTTGTTCTTCTCTTTCTTTGCTTTTATTCCATCTTCGGTAGCTTCTAAGGGTAGCTGCGGCATCTTCGACTAGTGCATCTGGGTTTGGGGTTTTCTTCCTGAAGATGAAGTCGTTGCGAGCTTTCCAGATGGACCAAAGATTTACAGCAATTACTTCGAACTGGAGAGGGTTAGTCGATCTCTAGCTCTGTTCATCAAGCCATTTATCTATTCTAGTAATTGCAGAGGCCGAGATCTGTAGACTTACTTTCGGGTGATTCCATATTTCCGCAGTCCAGGAACAGTGGAAAAATAAATGCTCGATGGTCTCAACCAGATGGTTGCAGAAAGGGCAGAGGCCGTCATCGATGATTTTCCTTCTCAGCAGGTTTTCTCTGGTGGGCATCGCGTTTTGACAGATCCTCCACAGGAAGATCCTGACTTTCGGAGGTGCAGAGAGGTTCCAGATCTTGTGCCACAGCTTGCGTGAGGGGCTAAAGGAGGTAGATGCTTGTTCTGAATACTTCCTGCATTCTTTTTTGCGAATAGAGTGTAGGCACTTTTTACTGAGAATAGACCAGAACTAGTCGCAGTCCAGACCAATTTGTCTTCCGAAATCAGGGATGATAGTGGGATAGTAAGTATTTCATTCACTAAGTTTTCATCGAACATATTCCGTAGGGTCTGTTCATCCCATTTAGGAACTTCTTTAGAGATCAAGTCAGCCACTTTCGAAGGTTCATTTCGGTTAGTAGGTCCACCAATAACACCCTGTTTCAGCCACTTGTCTTCTCGGATATTTATCTTCATACCATTGCCCACCGACCACCTCACTTCATCGTGAATTGTTGCTCTGCCCATTAAAATACTCTACCAGCCCCAAGAGGGATGCGATCCTTTGTTTGCCTGCCAGAAGTTCTTATTTGGGAAGTAAAGTCCTTTTAGCACACTACCCCATAAAGAGTTCTGTTGTTGAGCTAGGCGCCATGCCTATTGTCCCAGCATCGCTTTATTAAAGGAAATCAGATCCCTGAATCCCATACCCCCCTCATCTTTTCTTCTTTTAAGGACATCCCAACTCTTCCAGTGAAGTCCCGCCTTTGTCTCACAGTTTTTCCACCAGAAGTTAGCGATCCTCCGTTCAATAGATTTGCAGATAGATACTGGGATCTTGAATATAGACATCACATATTGAGGGAGGGCTTGAACTACTGACTTAATTAGCACTTCCTTTCCAGCCTTCGATATCAGATTTTCCTTCCAGCCTTCTAGTTTTGAGTTAACTCTCGCCAACAGCCAAGCAAACATGTCTTTTTTCGAACTCCCCCAATCAGAGGGGATTCCAAGATACTTACCAGTTTTTTCCAAGATAGGGACCCTGAGTACTGCAGCCATGTTTGTTTTTAAGGCCAGGGGGCAATTTACGCTGAAGGAAACTCCAGATTTATTGAGGTTAATGGCCTGACCTGATGCATAGCAATACTGATTGAGTATCATCATAAGGTTTTGACACTCAACAACCTTTCCATCCAGGAAAAATATTGAATCGTCTGCGAATAGGAGGTGGGAGAGAGTTGGACAAGATCTGTTTAGCTTAATTCTCGAGATGGTGCCCTCGTCAATAGCATTCCTCATAAGAGCTGAGAGAGAGTTAGCCATTAGAATGAATAGGTAGGGTGATATAGGATCCCCTTGTCGAATGCCCCTTGACGGTTTAAAGTAGGGAAGAGGTTCCCCGAAAACTAGTTCGAAGATTGCAGAGCGTTTTTTTTTGCGTAATTTTCATTTGTCTGATTAGGTCATTACCTCCGACGATAAATTCGGTTAGATTTAGCTGACGTGGCGTTTGAATGACGTCATAGTGTGGTGTAAATAAAATTTTACTAACCAGCTAATCTTTATGCAAATCATACTCCGACATTTTCTACGTCGAGTAATTTTTTTCATACGGCCCTGTGGGCATCCGTTAATTTCATCCGCATCACTGTTGGAAATCGTTTAATGTGCACGGTGGCTAAACTTGGTCGGATGAGATATTCATGACTTAATTAAAAATCCTGAGAGTATAAGGATTTGATTAGATAAATGAAAGTGCATTGACTTTATTAAGAAGGATTGAAGTACATGGCCGAAAGTATAAATTACGCGAAAATCACAGATTTTTTTGTTTATGAAAAAGTTTAGGAGGAGGGGAGGTTCCTATGCTAAGGTCGGGGCATAGCACATTCTAGCAAGTTTTTATAGTGGAGCGTGATTTGAATCTGGGCATTGTACGCGGCGAGTTCGAACCTTATCGGCTAAACCAACCCATTCTAGCAAATCATTGAGGATTTAGGCTTCATTTATTTTGCGAAAAATGAATAATTTAAAAAATATTTTTTTTAAAAAAAAATGATAACTTGTATCACTTATAAAAATGAATGTGAAAAATATTTAAACATAAACTGTTGTCGGCAATGAAAACATTTTGCATTGATTTTAACCAATAAAAGTGATCGATTTAATCATTCATTTTCTGTGAAACAAAGAAAGGCTTAGAGTGTTTTGTTTTGGGGGGAAGTTTCATGATCAAGGAAAATACTTTTCGAGAAATCATTTTTTAGAAAAATGGTTAGTTTTCTTTATTTTGTTACATTTGACGAATAACATTTTATGGTAGTTGGATCTTATTTGGAAAATGATTTCCATCTCATGATTCTATCTTAAGCCAAAAGAAAATTCAAAATTTTGAATTTTTTATTTTATTTTCTCCATTTCCTTTTTCTTTCTTGATCCGCCCATTGCTAGGCCTCAACGACAGCGGACGATCTCAAGTGAGCTCTAGCTCACCGAATATGATGAGGCTCGACCTCGTGTGGTTGGTCATCGGCCGTCACCAAGGTCCAAAGACCGACGGAACAAGAAGGAAGAAAAGTAAAAAAGGAAAAGAAGAAGAATGAAATATCAAATATCAATTAAAACAAAATATTAAAAATTTGAGATGGGGAATTTTGAAAAGTGTTTTCATCCTTTTAAATTTTGGAATTCACTTTCCTAAATTTATGCATGAATTTTTTGTTGACCGAAAAATATTTTCTGTTGATTAAGTTATTTTCGAGGAACCAAACAAGTGAAAGTCTAAAAAACTAATTCTCAAAATACAATAAACCGTAGCTTTCTCTCCTCCTCCTTTTTGGGATAGGATAGATGGACGGTAGATGGCTTTCCTTTTGATAGTGACCGTGAGCGGGAGAGATGATCCGTGGGCCAGCCGGGTCCTTGGATCGGGCCTACTTTTTGTCCAGGCCCATCCATATAAACTAAAATGTGCATAGATTTTCGGCTTTAGTCGAGCTCTATTGGCTAGAACCAATAGCGACGAAAGTAAATCCTCATATTTTCGAACTCATATCAAACATGTCCCAAAACTAGATTCCTTCCAAAAATCATGTTTTAACCACGCTATTGCCTTTTTTTTAAGCACTATGCATATATCAAATTTCCATTGAGGCCACATACATATGTACGAATAACTCTAATAACATAAAATAGTAGCATATTAATATAGGCTACCAGTATCACCTAGAGGTGATGAACAAGTGATTTCAAAAAACTTGACTAAATACCGCGGGATTTGAAGAAGTCAAGTTAAATTTCAATGAAATTGGGAAAAACAAAAGAGTTGATATAATCGATTTTTGGTAATATCAAGTAGAATGAAGTGTTGTGTTTCTATCAAACAGTAAATGAGTATGAGCAAGATAATAGAGAATGGTGCACACCTAACTTATAGGGGTTTGGTTTGGTGTAAGTCTACATCCATTTTCCCATGATAACAGCTTATTGGATGGATTCTACTAATAATCAATGAGAAATTATAGTAGCCAGTCTTCTACTCAAGCACTTCTTCTTGAAACTAGTGCTACTTATACTCAAGCTGATAAATCTCACTATCTCACATCTAAGCACAAATTGTATCTCTATCAACATTTCTCGAGGATTACACCATGGAAAACTCTCTGAAGATAAATGAAAGTGCATGAAACCCTCTTGAAATTTGGAATTATAAACTCTTAATCTTCTTGTCTTTCGGTTCGACACCTTTGTCTTCTTATAAACTCCTCAATGTTCAAACTTCCCATTGGACAATTTCCAAGAGGATCCATCTCCAAATTAGCGTAGGATAATTGTCTAGAATATTTGGAGAGTCATTGAGGTCAAGCTATCGGAATTTCTGCAAACTTGGTCACCCATATAGTCAAATTTTGGTTTCCATAATTTGAATGTTTCAACTAAGGAAAGTATCTTGCCTTCAAGATGATTATCAATCATGAAGAAATCTCGCGTGATTGAATATTTGACATAGATAATCTTGGTCAATCAAAATCTACGAAAAAAGTATCCATACCAGATCACTAGCTATTAAGGGATATGACAATAATGTCAATGATCATAACAAGATTACTGTCGCAGGTAGTATAAGTCCCCTATATCTAGCTTTCCTAGCTTCTACTTCTATTTGGCCTTTAGTACTATGACAATATAAAAAAAATGAATTTTTTTTTCAAAAAAGGGTCCTCAAGTCCTATCATTTTCTCAAATAATGGCCTGAAGTTGATATTTTTTCAAATAAGGGCATGAAGTACATTATTGTTTCAAATAAGGATATGAAGTGGGTAATATTTCAAATAAGAGGCTAAATGGCTATATCAATCTCAAAAAAGGGCATGATTCACCATCGATTAGGGGTGTCTTTGTCATTTTCTTTTTATATATATTTTTATATGTTTTATCCAAAAAATGAAAAAAAAAGTAAGAAAGGAGATATAGGTAGGAGGGGGCTACCCTCCTACCTGTGGCTGCCGCCCCAACACCAGTGGGGCACTGATGATAACTGTCGAGATTGCCAGAACCTTGGTGAGGGACGGCGACCTCGCTGACCAGAGGTGAGGGCCTAGTAGCCCTCGCCATTGATGGGGGAGATCTACAACCCTCTCCTAGATCTGGACAAGGATTGCGGGCCGTCGCTTAAGTCCAAGGGCAAGCTGCGGCCTTCGGTCGGACTTGTTGACAGTCGTCAAGCTCGGGCCTAGACTTGGGTGACGGCCATGGACCCTCGCCCAAATCTAGGAGAGGGTCGTGGCCCTCTCCTATCAATAGCGAGGGCCACCAAGGCCTTGTCTATGGTTGGCGGAGTCACCGGCCATGGCTGTGGCCTTACCGGCGGAGGGCAGTGGCCAAAGGTGGGAGGGTAGCCCTCTCCTACCAATATCTCCCTTTTTTTTTACTTTTAGATTTTTATTTTAATTTATTTTAACTAAAAATTAGGTTAAAGTTATATTTTGACAAAAATGCCTTGATCGGCCAAAATTTTTGGCCGACCGGTAAGGTCAGGCCATTATTCAAAACAATTATGTCATTTTAGGCCCATATTTGAGCCAAAGAAAACATTTTAGACCCTTACTTAAATAATATCATTTTCAGGTCCTTATTTAAAAAAAAGAGAAGATTTGGAGCCCTTATTTGGAATTTTCCCTAAAAAAAGTAAATTGTTGATATTCACATGGTATTTTCCCTAGAAACTAGATATCACAAACTTCCGCCAATATCAAAGTACATCAATCTTTGTTGATTCTCAAGAACCATAGTGACATAGATTCTGACACTGTGATCACCCCCGGTTTATATGAACTCCATAGAGGTTTTTCTTGGTTAAAAATAATCATCTCGCTAATCATATTAAAAACACTTATTTAACTCGGATATCACTTGAAATGCAAATAACTCTTGTGTTATCACGACTGATATAAATCATGGATAATTTTGTCAACTTCAAATAATTTCCTCTTTTTTATGGCAAAAAACCTTCTATGTTGATAAAGCAAATTAATTGTCACCTCCCACCATGAGCGAGTATGGACCTAATACCCTAAAGAACCTTTAACTTTAACTTTTGCCCCATGTATACATTTTGTCACATATAAAACCTACAACTTTAGATCTAGTCCCAATTCTACCCTATATATTTTTTTGTCCCTTAAAAACCCTCAACTATAGTTCATGTCCAAATTTTACCATAAGCTTTTTTAGCCTATGAAAAACTCTCAACTTTAAGTCATGTCCTAATTTTATTCTAAAATTTTTACAGTCACATAAAAAATCACAAATTGTTACTAAAGTTACCAATCTATCTCCATTAACGCTCCGTCCAAAATTTCTCATCAACAACTGAGAAATGAAAAGCACGAGCTATTCAAATGTCCTGAGTGTTAGCTCCTTGACCTCGAAGATGGAACTTTCTCAAGCATGAGAGATGAAAACCGAGCACCAAATCACTAAAGATGATTTTAACAGAGG
Source organism: Psidium friedrichsthalianum (assembly GCA_019149425.1). Lineage (NCBI taxonomy): Eukaryota > Viridiplantae > Streptophyta > Magnoliopsida > Myrtales > Myrtaceae > Psidium > Psidium friedrichsthalianum. The sequence continues at coordinate 10,543 of JAGVVM010006840.1, forward strand.
GTTAATGGATGTAGATTTAAGATTTAAGTAAAAGTTGATGATCTTTTATGAGATAAAAAAAAATTAGAGTAAAATTGAAATTAGACTTAAAGTTGAAATTTTTTTTACGAGACAAAAAAGATAGAATTGATATTGGACCTCAATTTAATAGTTTTTTTATGAGACAAAAAATTTTAGGGAAAAAATTGGGACTACATCTAAAGTTAGAGGTTGTTTATGAGACAAAAAGTAGAATTGGGATAATGTCACAACCTAAAAATGAAATTTCTCACGTTAATGGATTGTCAGGTTAATTATTTAACTAACCTAACTCAGACTCTCTCAAGTCTATACAAATCCCAACTTATGGTTCAATGTTTAACATGCAAAGATTTTCAATAGGAGTTGCCATTAATCATTTTTGATAGGTCAATTAGAAATCTAAGTAAATTAGTAGAAGAACTAAATTACTTTTACAACCTAGCAATTAAGAGTCCAGAGACTTGCTTATGTTAGATTACTTTAACACCATTTCGGTATCATTTTATTTCATAAAAATAATTTAAGAAGGCAACATTAATTGATTTTAACCTAAGTTATTAACATAGGTTATCTTGTAGGTGCACAATCAATTAATTGAACATCCAAAAAATAAGAAAATCAAGGGAGAATGCGTCACACAAAACATTATTTCCTTTTTTTTAATTTTTTTAATTTATGAATGCATAAATGACTATGCTATATGCAATCAATGAAATTATTTTAGGATGCAATGATATGAATTAAATGCCAGTCTAAAGTGCAACTCATATGACATGGCAAGTATGACATGGCATAGATGACATAGCATAAATGACATGACATGTATGATGTAGCATAAATGACATGACATGTATGACATGGCATGAATGATGTGGTAAAGATGACATGGCGATTATGAATGACATAGTAAGAGTGATTTTTTTTATTTTTCAAATGAATTTATTTCCTAAAATAGAAATATGTCAAGACAACGTTTATCTTGCGTATTCTAGAGGCTAAATTGACCTAAACCCTAATTTATTAAAGATATATTATTTTAGACACGAAATTCTATTTAGGCATGTAATTTCTATCCTAAAATGCAATTTAACCTAAATCAACATCAACATTACCTTTATTTCAAATCAGTTGAGGTCAGCGATCGATGAACTAGAAAAAAAAATACATAAAATAAACTAAAATAAAAGCAAAGACATGCAACAATCTACATGATGCTATTTTTAAAGAAATGCAATTTTCAATGAATGAATTTTTCTAAAAGAATTTTCGAGATTACATCAAGCGACATATATATTCTAAAAAAAAAAAGACGACAATCAAACAATTCAAGTGAAAAATAGGAAGGCGAATATGCCAATCAATTCAATCAAGAAAAGTTTATGTATCAATCGATTTTGAAATATTTCGTGAATATTTAAGCTAATCTTTAATTCGTAATCCTACGGTAACGATAAAACTTAAATCTTTGCCTAATCAATTATTCTATCAATAATCTTAAAGATGGACTTTTTCGATCATATGGCAAGTTGCGAAATCCCTAATCAACCTGGATTTTCAAAAGACATCCACTTTTATACAATATAATATGCACGAGATATGCAATATATTCTAATTGATAAAGATAGGAAATATTACTTCGATTAGAGATAGACTTTCCGAAATTGAATCGGCTAGACATTGCTTGATGGGAGGGCGGTCCCGCCATGGCTCGCGAGATTGGCTTTGACGCCTTTGTTGAACTTTCGAACGACAGGCTCGTAGGGGTGAAGGGCCATCGGCATGCGCTGGAAATATCAACAACCTTGACGATGCGCTCTCTCTTTTGACCCTAGCAAAAAGGGTACAAAACTTCACTGCTTCCCAAAGTCTTCGTCACGTGTCTCTTCTCCCCTTAAACCTCTCCGCTTGGACTTAGTGAACGACAACGTCGCGGTGCGAGTCGGGTCTGACTCGATAGCAGCTTGGATTGGCGTAGGCTTGGCGACAAGGAGTCACCGGAAAGAAAAAAAAAAAACGAAATCATAGGAAAGAGCAGGTGGTGTCAAGGAGCAACATCGGCCACTTGTGGAACAGCGGCCGTGCTCGAACTGGACCGTTGGCTGCCGGAATTCGCTCGCCAGGGTCGCGAGCGGTGGTTGCACCTGGAAAGGGCAACGAGGCAAGAGGTGGCGGCAAGGCTTGTCGTCGTGTGAGCAGATGCCAGAGGGAGAGAGAGAAACACCACTTCCCGCCTTCTTTCTTTTCTCCCGCCCGCCGCTCCCCTCCTCACTTTTTCTAACCTTTCTGCCGTGATATGAGGGTGTCCCCGCCGTTTGTCTTCTTCTTCTTCTTCTTTGGCTTTGTCTGCCTTAGATCGCGTCGTATTCTTCCCTGCTCGACAGACCTCGGGACTTGCAACAGGAAAAAGAAACCTCTCTCTCCCAATGTGCCGTGAAATTGTCGATGAAGCCCCTTGGTGAACGAAAGTCGTTCCCTTTTTGGAGCAAAACCTCTCTGGAAAGCCCGGATCCATGGAGCCAATTAACGAGTTTTGGCAAGAATTGCTCGCGAATCAGTGCATGCATGAAAGCGATTCCTTTTGTGTAATTAAATCTCCATGAACATCCCCTCTTTCAATGACGGGGTTCCTTCTATCATGTGCACATTTTATTTTGTTCATAGCTTCTCAAATTGATTCTCCAATCTCATGTCCCAGCCTCTTTCCTCGATCCAATATTACGATGCCCTAAAAACCACCCCACATGCACCGGTTCCAAGTCATTGAAGTCTAAAATTCACTTCATATGCGCTAAGAACCACTTGGGTGCCCGTGCACTATTACGATGCCCTACAATTTTATTCACAAAAACGTTATCAAATAAAAATATGCCGCCATTTTGGTTATGAACACATTGAATATTCTACACCAATTACAAATTGGATGATACGTTAAAATGCTTGTTTATGTCTAATAGTAATATCTAAAACATGCCGCCATTTTGGTTATGAACACATTGAATATTCTACACCAATTACAAATTGGATGATACGTTAAAATGCTTGTTTATGTCTAATAGTAATATCTAAAACGTAACAACTTTCGTGGGTTTTTTTTTTTGGGTCACAAAACAACTTTCCAGGTTAAAAAGTAAAGATTTTAATCAGTTCCAACGCAAAAGTAACATCTATGAGTTCACATAGAAAAAAAAAAATGCTCCTCTTTACTCATAGCATGAATCAATATGCATGATCATAAACATAGCAAAGCTCGTCATGGAGAAAAGAGAAATGTGGAGTTGGAGGATTTTTTTTTTTTTATTGATGGGTTAGACGTTTCTCCTCAACAACGGTTTTTTGCGTATTTGAATGTGGAATTTCATGAAAAAAAAAAAGAAAAATCATAAATAATCAATGTTAAAAAAATTTAATTAAAAATATTGTACTTGATACCCTAAAAAAAGCTTCAAGGTATCGGGCGTAGTTGTAGGATAGTACAAACCCAATCCTTAAATCTATCCATAAACCTATTCTTTACTCACCTATTTTTGGGTGGTTGGGTTTTGAGTGAGAGAGATGGACCGACCAAATTGGAAATCATCTAAATTAGGCTGAACAGGCCGATTGGATCCTGTTCTCAGGGGTGCAGATCCAATTCCATAAAATTGGAACTAGTAATTTTCGGTCCAGTTCTCGATTTCAAAGGGAAACCGCACCTGAACTGATTATTTTTAATTTATTTTTTTATTTCTTAATGTAAAACTAGCAATCCACTGTTTATTTTTTTTATTTCTTATATGCAAAAAAAATCTTAATTAATACCCCGAAAATCTAAAATTCATTTTTCAAGGTGCTAAGAACCACTTGGGTACCCGTGCACTATTATGATGCCCTATGATTTTATTCACAAAAAACATTATCAAATAAAAAATTTGCCTGCCATTTTGGTTATGAACACATGAATATTCTACACCACATACAAATTGGATTGTATGTTAAAATGCGTGGTTCTGTCTAACAGTAATATCTAAAATGTAACAACTTTCCAGATTAAAAAGTAAAGATTTTAATCAGTTTCTACGCATAAGCAACATCTATGAGTTTCTATAGCAAAAAAAAAAAAAAAAAAACATTCCTCTTTACTCGTAGAATGATTCAATATCCATGATCATAGTTCATAGACATAGCAAAGCTTGTCACAGAGAAGAGAGAGAGATGGAGGTTTTTTTTTTCGCTGATGGGTTAGATATTTCTCCTCAACGATGGCTTTTTGCGTATTTGAATGTGGAATTTCACAAAGAAAAAGGAAAATCCTAAATAATCAATATTCAAAAATTTAATTAAAAGTATTGTACTTTTTTTTTTTGTCAGAAAAAGAATTGTACTTGATACCCCCACAAAAAGCTTCGAGGTATCGGGCGTAGGTGTAGGATAGTACAAACCCAATCCCTTAAAATTACCATTAAACCTATTCTTTATTCACAAGTTTTTTGGATTGTTGGGCCAAACGAGCCGATTGGATCCGGTCCTTGGGGGCACCGATCCAATTTCTAGTTTCATAAAATTGAAATTGGTAATTTTTGGTTCGGTTCTTGAATTCAAAGGGAAATCGTACCCCCGACCAGACTGATTATTTTGTAATTTATTTTTTTTATTTTCTTAATGTAAACCTAGTAATCCACTATTTATTCATTTTATTCCTCATATGCAAAAATAATCTTAATTAATACACGAAAATTAAAATCCATATTGCTCACCTCTATTAATAATCACCGATTCAATTGGATCGCTTGAGAGCCAGATTGGTCCCAAGATAATCCGGTCCGGTTTCTGAGTGGGATCGGACCGAACCCAGAACCAATCATCTCTTTTTGGGACCGAGAGTCTACCCCTTTATATTCATCAGGAAATCGACCCAATGATGTCAATCCTACAGGTTTCACTTATTACACACCCCTGTCACATGCTCATGGCGAGGGTCGGGCGCCCTCATCAACCGAAGGGGGCGAAAAGGAAACATTTTCCTACGAAAAAGGATCGATCGACAAAAAAAAACGAAAGAATATGCAAAAGCGGACAAAGTGATTAATTGTTCTAAAAGCAGGCCCTTTTTCTACCCTCGATTCCGCTTCTTGACTTGCCCTCCTTTGGTCAAATTTTCCACAATATAAAACTCTACAATGTGAATGCTGATAATTACATTTGGTACCCGTTGGAATTTGCGGGAATTCGATTTTGATCCTTATACTTCGATTTGTTGCAATACTAGTAATTGGACTACTCTCCCATGACAATTTAAATTCTTTTATCTCGATGGCAAAGTGCTAAGTCTGCGCTGACTATATCGACATGCGGCACTACGAACCTAAAAATTACACTTTTGGTCCGTTTATGTTTTGCAACGATCAGTTTTTGTCCTTGTACTGTGCGTCGGTGACAAAACTAGTGTCTTATTATTTTTCAATAAAAACTTAAAACTAGTGTCTATATTTTTCAATAAAAACAAACTTACTGTTACTGTCATCACGTTTTATGAAAATGTCAAATTAAAGGAAAACATTTAGGGCTAGTTTAAGGAAAATGTAGATGACTTTAAAATCCTCTAATCACTCTTTGAACTCACAATCTAATGATCAAAATATTATATTAGAAAAAATTTCAAATAAGGGTTTGAAGTATACTCATTTTCTCAAATAAGGGGCCTAAAGTTGACTTTGTTTTAAAGAAGGATTTAAAGTGCCCTCGTTATTTCAAATAAGACATGACCAAGGATATTTTCATCATTTTGCATTTTTTGAAATTTTCTCCTTTTTTCCTTTTTCTTTTTTTTTCCTCTTCTCTTCACTGGTGGCCAGTCTGAGGCGACGGCCGACCGGTGAGGGTTAGGAGAAGCTTTTGCCTGGCCAATGAGGTCCTTGCCTTGGCGGGTGAGGGTTGCCTTTCTGTCGAGGAGTGACCCTCTCCTCGGAGGTCGGCTGGCAAGGCAAGCCCTAGCCAGATCTAGGTGAGGGTCGCCTCACCCTCGAATAGTGAGGGCTTGGTAAGGAGCTAATCATGTAGAGAGGAGGCTATTAATATCAATTACTAATCTCGACCGTTGAATATTAATTAAACGTTCCAAAAATGTCCATGTAGTCATCACTTGTAAAGTTGTCGATTTTAATTGAAGAGACTACTCATACATATCATATGTTAATAGAATTGTGAGAAAACATACCTAAAAGTCTTTGCTACGATGACGAAAAAAGGTTCCCATAAAGAATGTACGGACTATAATTTTTACAAGGACACATTGATGCATGTCTAATGCTGACTCATCATTCCGCAAATTTTGAATGAAAGTTTGACGGAAGGACTTAAAATACCGCCCGAGAAAAATATAAGTACTAGAATTGCAATAAAATAAAAAGTATAAAGACCAAAAGTGATACCCTAAATACTAGAAGGACAAAAAAAAATGGTAATTTTTCCTCCTCCTCCTTTTCATCTTTTGTTCTTTGTGGGTGCCCGTAGATCCAAAGAAATGTCCTCACTCCATTTTGGAAATTTAACAAAAAAAAAAAAGGTTGTTGTGCGATCTTATCATATGGTGGATGTACTCATATGATGAATGAAAAGGGTTGTTGGAACATATGATTTTGCAAAAATTAATCTAACTATAACTATATCGTGTGATTTATATGACATCATCATCATCATCATCATCATCATCATCATCATCATCATCATCATCATCATCATCATCATTATTATTATTATTATTATTATTATTATTTTGCGTCAGTAAAATGGTGTTTAGCAATTGGCAAAACTATAAATCACCCGCAGATGCAAGTTTAGATTAAATGGCACCGTTGACTGCTTAACCATTGCTCTGAATGGGTTCTTTACCTACCCCCCACCATTACGAGAGTGGAGAGTCCGGACGGCCGACGTCTACACTACCAGCCAAGATTTCTCAAGATTGAGGATAATTTGGGTAGTTCTCAACTCCAGATGTGGAATCGAATCGCCTGAACCGATATGACAGAATTGGATCAGAACGATACGTGTTCAACGTATTAATTTTTTTTTTGTCAAAATCATAAATCGGACCAACCCTAGCCCAAACTGTCCGTGCGTGCGGACCATTACAATGACCGACTACCTAGAGCCTTGGTGAGAGGTCACTGTGATTCGACGTCGGTGGGGGCCGACGTTGATTTCATGAAAATAAATCATTTTCCTTTTCACGTCGATTTCATGCCTTTCACCTGCCTGGCCCTACCATAAAGAGAAGAGACTTAATTTCCTATTGAAGTTTAGTATTAAGTAGGCTATTAACGTACACCGACAAAGTGTCATTGTAATCCTAAAAGCATTACTACATAATCGGAATATTCGATATTTTTCTCGAAAGACATGCACTTTTTAAAAAATTTCCACCGCGAATTCAAAATACAAATATATAACCTCAATTAAAATTAGAATTTATTTTATTTTAGCTCGTACTTTTATGGATGCACTCATGTTATCATTTGACTTTGTAAATGCTAAATTGCCCTACCTGTCTTCTTTTTTTTCTTTTTTTTTTTTGACGTGACACCACTTTAGATATATTTAAATACCAACATCAAACACTGCAACACATTTTTTTTAAATAAGACCTAATCGTTATATAGAAATAAAGTTGTTGAGTCTCGTTGAATGGAAGAGGTTGAACGTGAGTTGTCGATTGACAATCTCGTTCGTTTGTTGGATCGAAAATGAATTTTAACCTTGTTTTTCTCGATAATTTCGCCGTGTTCAAACTCACGACACGGTAAACAAGTCCCGGGTTTGCTTTTGGTTTTCCGAGACTTTTCCGAATCACTCATGCTTATGTTGCTTTGAGCAAAAATAGAATTGGGGGAGAATAGAATAACATTGCATAATTCCTTTTTCCCTTAGTTTGAAAAATAGTACCGAAATCCAAAATAATGAATATTAAGGCTTATATTGTTTCGCAGAAAATATGGCCTTTTTGGAGAATTTTTTTTAGAAAAATGACAATATTTTTCAGTGTTTGGCTGAAATCTGAAAACGAAACGGAAAATATTTTTTGCTGTTTGGTAAGGAAAATCAATTTCACCATATACGTCTTTGAATAATTTTTTTTAAAAAAAATTGTTTTTAATTATTTTCTTTTATCTTTCCATTTATCTTTTTTTATTATATATTTTTTTTACTTCCTTCTTCGCCAGATTTGGCGAGCCACCACGCTTGGAGCTTGCCATCGGCAAGGCACAAGGCTCGGCCTCACCAAATCTGGCGAGCACTTGCCTTGCCTGTGTGGTCATTGAAACTTGCTAAAACTTGCTAGGACTCGATGGAGGCAATGACTTAGGGCGCGCATGGCAACCATTCTGTTCCAGAACTCATTCTGGAACAGAAATAATTTTTCTATTTATGTTCCAGAATGAGTTTCTGAGCAAAAAAAATGTGTTGATAACGAAACTAATTTTCTAATCATAGAACAAAATTCGTTTGACAAAATTGAAATTTTCTACTTTTCCTACGCGGCGTGCGGCGGCGACTGGCGGCGCAGGCGGCGACAGCGGCGGCAGGCGGCGGTGAGGAACAGAAATCAATTTGTTTTCTTGAGAAACAACAAATTTTTGTTTCTGATTTCTTGTCCAAATCTGTTTCTGGAACAACTTTTTGTTCCAGAAACAGAAAAATAGAAAGAATTTATCAAACGAATTTCTCGTCCAGAAACCATTCTGAAACAGAAATCTATTCAGAAGGTTTTCATGCGCGCCCTTAGTGTCAGATATGGAAGTGTCCTAGAAAAGTTTCGACTGACACTGAGCTTTGCTGGAGACTCGTCATTGATGGGGACTCGGCTGACGGTTGATCATGATCTGAGCAAATCAGCTGTAGATGGAATACGGGGGGCAGCGGTTCATGGTGGAGGATCTCATTATGGAAGACTCTGGAATCGCTATTGGGTAGCATCCTAAAAAATTTACTTCTTAAATTAAAGTGGTTTGACTATAATATCATTACTTATACCAGAGGTTAAAAAAATCGCCACAGATTGACAGTCGGTGGAGGTAGTTCCCCACCTTAAATACGTTGTTTTCCCAATGACTAGGAAATGGATGAAATGGATTAGAAAGTTGACTTAGTGTGACATGTACTCGTAGTAAGTTATAGCGGATCAGGTCAAGGTCCACTTCCTTTTATAAAGGTCACCTTGGATATGTTGTGAAAGACGTTTGCCATGAACTATATAGGGTGCGTCGACCTAGAAAACGTGCATGTCACGAATTATTGGACGATCAAAGTATGACAAATTCTATTTGGAAACTTTATCTATTTGAGTCCAAGGTCTAAGGTACGATTTTCAAAGTGCATGAAATTAAGATGCAAATAACCCGTTGGACTAAGAGACAAAATCATGCACCTGGAACTCAGCGTAAGGAATCACGTCAACTGAATTAGTGATTTATTAGAACACAATTAGCGGAAGGAATCACGTCTGCTCGAATAAAGAAACCCTATGTATACCCCTTAGCTAGTGAACTATATTTGAACTTCAAACAATAAAAAAAGGATGAACGAACCAAATGCTAAAGTTGAGTGGTGACACTTATATGTATTTTAGTTGGACCATATTGCCGTGTTATACATGCATTTTTATCATTCGGTGGTTGGAGTCATGGAGTGTCAGGCCACAAAAATGAGTTTAATATCCTCGAGGGAGACGGGATGCCTGGTAAGTGGCGCAAGTAGAACCGCATATAACAACATGAAGCCTTGAAGTGAGGATTCCATGAGGGTGAGTTGTCATAAAGGTTGGCAACCAAGCTAGACAAATTCTCAATGAATACGAATTGTAAAATGATTCGAGAATGGTGGTAGTAATGGAGGAACGGGGAGTGCATTCATTCCATTCACATGTTATACATTCATGCCACATGTCTACATTCATTTATATCCTGATCTGCAAGCCTAATAAAAAAAAAAAAAAGAATTTAACTAAAGGATTGAATAGTACGGCTTGGTAGTACTATGATTCAGTGAATATTAGAGTGGGTGAATTTTACTCCTTGGATTACTCACACTTGTGGAGTGAGTTGATGTGTGGTGTTGCGCGCGTGTTTAGATTGACAAGTATGGGCTCAATCCAATACCCCCAAGTTGCCATCATAGTCAACGCGCCGGCATCATCTTTATGCCGTTATTTTCCACTTTGATAGTTGATGTAGTCATAGGCATGACCCACATGAGCATAGGTTCATAGCTATATTCATTAACGTGTATGGGCAATGAGAGGGCCCAATACCTTACGACTTTTTGGCGATGCGAGGATGGGTGCGAGGGTGATGGGAATGGAGATGGTCTAGATGGAGAAGCTGCAGGTGGAGGTTCGACCACAACGGCAACTTAGGTGGTGTCGGTTGGGCCAAGAGTTTCTTTTTGAAGTCCGCATGTGTGGAGAGGATGCGGCATTTTGGAGTAGCTATTGAGAATGAGAGTAAAGAGTGTAATAGTTGGGCTAGGTGGACCCAAGTCATCATCTCTAAATGTACATGGTACTACTACTCACAGAAGTAGCCAACGTGCTCATGTTTAAATTAATGAATGGGGTTTATCATTAGAATTTATTTAACAAATTTTCACTTGGTTGTGACCCTCACCTTCAGCTGCATGATGTTAAAGTCTTAATCAAAAGATTAGTTTAAACACGACAGTGTTGTACCTGATTTTTAATCACATTTTCTTAAAAAATTAATAAAAAATTCATACAAATTCATAAAATTACAAAATCAATTTTGAAAGCCTTGGCCAAGTCTAAGGAACCATTTTCGAATAAAAAATGATTTTTCATATTTTCAGTATTTTTCAGCATTTTTATTTTTGAAAAATTCATTGAAAATCAAGAAAAATGAGGAAAATTACAAAATTAACTTTGAAGCCTTGCCAAGCGTAGGAAACCAATTTTGAATAAAAAATAATATTTCATATTTTGCGTATCTTTTAATATTTTTTCAAAATACAAAATACTTGAAAATTCGGGAAAAAATAACATTTGAGACACAAAAATACACAAAAATAGTAATTTTTTCTTTAAATTTTGACCAAGCATAGGGGAGGTGTGCTAAAAATTGTTGTGGAGATTTGGATTAAAGAAATATTTCTCTAAGGACGAATTTTTAAATACTTAAAATCTCAGAGACTAGAGTGCAAATATCTAATACTTGAGAGATCATTTTGTAATAACTAAAAGAAGAGTTAGTGGAACAATTAGAATGGGAGATAGAGATGGAGAAGGAAGATGGAGATGAAGAAGAGTTAGTGAAGAAATTAGAATGGAAGGATAGATGAAGAAGGGAAGATGAAGATGAAAAAGAGTTAGTGGAGAAATAGAATGTAAGATAAATGAGTGGGTTATAAAAGGAGGAAAGAAGAGAACCTGTGAAAAGGGTGGATTTTTTTTGGAGAGAAATTTTGGATGTTGAGAGGTTTTGAGAGATTGACGAAAAATTGGAGAGAAAGAAAAAACCAAAAAGAGAAGAGGAATTCTTTTTCAAAAAAGAATTTTGAGATGGTGGGAGTTAAAGTAGGGGTTACATCACCAATTCCTCTATCATTTAATTTTTTTGATTAATACAAATTAGGAGTTCATCCCCGTCGTCCAAACCGCAATCTTGATCGACAAGGTGATAGTAGAGCGAATTTGATAATTAAATAAGGTAACGATCTAACATTAAAATCTTCGAGAATTTCGTTACCCAACTAGATGGATTTAAATTTCGATTATGTTATGTTTTATTTGTTGTTTTGTATCCACATGTCAGAATTCGTACTACAATTTTTTGCATTTTTTGCTTAACACTATTCCAACCCAAATGGGTAGGCCCGAGCCACCCCATTGGAGGTTCTTTATTTGCTGCTTTCTGTACTCTACTTTCTGTAGTTTAATTTCTGCACATCAAACTTAGATGGGTAGGCCGAGCCACTCGATTGGAGTTCTTTATTTATTGCTTTGTGTTACTCTATTCTGTAGTTTAATTTCATGCACATCAACCCCAGAATAGGTAGTCCGCAGCCACTTGTTAGAGGTTCTTTATTTACTGCTTCCTGTATTTTATTTTCTGCAGTTTTAATTTCTACACCATCAAAACCCCATGATGGGTGTTAGGTCGAGCAACCCGTTGGAGATTCTTTATTTACTGCATTCTGTACTTTATTTCTGCCAGGTTAATTTCTGCATCGTCGAAATCCCAGAATTAGTAGGCGATGTCACCTGCTGGAGGTTTCATTTATTTACTGCTTTCTGGACTTTATTTCTGCCGTTTAATTTCTGCACCTTTCAAACCCCAAAAATGGGTAGGCCGCGTCACACATTGGAGGTTCTTTATTTACTGCTTTCTGTACTCTACGTTCTGTAGTTAATTTCCATATTATCAACCCCAGACTAATGAGTAGGCCGAGCCATCTGTTGGAGTCGTAATATTGCATTAGAAAGTGTTAACTCACTCCCTCTTTCGGCTTAGGTGAATTTTTAATGTTTATCTTAATATATAGATGTTATATCGCGTCTTCTATAATGCGTTTATATTTAGAAATATTGGCATCGGGCGGTCTATTTAATTCAAAAAACAAAACAATGGCATTTATATGCATTTATATAGTATAGCTCATGCATATTACCACGCGCATACGTATTTGTATATTGTAATTTTCTGTA
>JAGVVM010006841.1:0-23156 GCA_019149425.1 Psidium friedrichsthalianum
TTAGTACACGTATGAAAAGTAGGAATACAGACTCTACTTAACTATTTTAAGATGACAGCAATAAGCTCAATTATCATCCAAATGCTACACTTTTAGAGAAACTGATTCGACGACTAAATTCCACTTCGTACCAAAGGGAGAACGACAACTCCGTCCCAAAACGTTTCGACGGCTTGAGCGCAAATAATGAGGGAAAAAGGGGGGGGGGGGGGGGGGGGGGGCAAGATTACCTCAAAGGAGAGACGTCACCGCCTTCAACGGTGGAGTCCAGCTGGAGAGGAGCGGAGCCAGACGGCGACGGAGGAGGAGGAGGGGGAGGCCATCTTCCACGAGGGAAGAAGAAGTCGAAGTAGAATAGACGGAGAAATGAGCTTACTAGGAGCATGACGGATACGATTCGAAAGCCCCCACAGATCCAATCGCGAAGCTCATGGTTGAAGCAATGGCGATGAGAGAGAGGGTGGTGGTGGTGGTGGTGGTGGTGATACGGCGGAGCGGCCGAAAAGTGCCATCGTCATCCTCTCTCTCCGTGCCTCTGCGCGAGAGATGACAATGGCCATCGCCAGTCACCAGCTCTTCAGTTCTCGCAGCGAGGACCAAACCGACTATTCACATTGACATTTTACGGCAAAATAACACAAATGAATCATAATTTTTTCTGAAAAAAAATCATAATTTTTAAAGTTTTTAATTCGTTCAATATTATTTTTGAATACTTTCGTGTGCTCTATGGATCAATTAAATATTATTTATAATGTGAATTATTATTATTCTGAGTTAGAGTATTGATAATGATGAGTCAACATGCTACATTATTTTTTTTACCGAACATTAGATTGAAAAAAAGAAAATTATTGCGTTAATATGTCAATCGTCGTTTGATGCCGTGGAATTATTATATCCTGATTTCAAGATGGATATACTTTTTCTTTGTCCACCGTTCAAACATAAATGAATTGAAGTCGTGTAAATAGATTGTGTTAATTTGAATTAACGTAAGGATGGCGTTACAAATTTTTACGTAGTATTGAGACTAACTTGAACATTTTTCAATAATTTAGGAACTATCTAGAATAAATTAAAATCTAGAGACAACATTGCACATTAGATCGATGCTCGGAAACTATTAGTGTCATTTCTCCAACCATGAACAAAGACATTAGAATTCTTGCATGAAAATCTTTTAGAAAATTAAGTCACTGGCCTCAACTAGCTTGAAGAGATTATCACAAAGATTTTGCTTGTCGCTGTAATTTTAACTTCTTTTTCATATGAGCTTCGCATGTTGAATCAATGCCAAGAGCTTCTGAATTCTTACATAAATTCCATCTTTACTTTTGTGAGGTACACTAGAGATCTACCATTTTCTATCATGTATTTGGATCGCGAATTCACATGTACAAAGGAAAGTTCACACAAAATTAAAACAATACATGTAGAAGCAATCCGACATCGTTTTGCGAAAGTAATCATTAAGGTTATGTTCTCGACACATGCACCGGTTTTGGCTTTCGCCGGCGAAAACTCATCTCACTTGCCAATCGTCTACAGATGCTCTTGATAAAGATCCTTCCTGTTAATCCATCAAACGTGACGATTCAAACAGATAAGTATTCCGAATATGACAGACGATAAAAAGGTAAAAAATCTTAGGCAAAGTCCCATGAGATGGATGCACTCATTAATGGGTTTGCCCTTGTGATTAAAATCTACGAGAATGAGAGGAAAAGAAAACAATTTCCAAAGTTGGTGAAATTCTAAGGAAAAATGATACGAATGGTCCCCGAACTTTGGCTTAATATATAATTTAGTCCTTGAACTTTTAATTTATTCAAAGTAATATCTGAATTCGATCGAGCTCAACGTATAATATCGTCTTTGAATTTTAAATTTATTCAATGTGGTCCATAAGCTTTTGTACATGTTCTATTAAGTCCCTAGATTATATAAGAATATATAATATTGTCATTTCATTAATTTAAGTTTAGGGACAACAGAGAACATTTTCATATAGTTCCAGAATTAGATTTGACATAAACCAAAAGTTTATGGATCACATTATATAAATTAAAAGTTTAAAGATTATACTAAATAAAAAAAAAAAGTTCAGAAATCATGTTGTATATTAGACCAAAGTTGAGGGGCGTTTGGATCATTATCCCAAATTCTAATGTGTTGAGGAAAATATTATAGAAAAACATCGAGTCGTCTCCCGCTCATTTCCTGTTCGCCTCTCTCTCTCTCTCTCAACGCAGAAGATCGGCGCTCGAATTCCTCAGCGAGAGATCGAAACGGACGATGAGCGCAGGTATGCAACAGCTGATTGCCAAGACAGCGCGCGAGGTGCTGCAGGAATCGGGCGCGGACGAGATGACCGAGCACCAGCTGCGGATGGAGGTGTCCAAGAGGCTCGGAGTCGACCTCGCGCTTCCGAAGCACAAGGCGATCGTGAGCCAGGCTATGCAGTCGTTCCTCGAAGGAGGACGAGTTCCAGAGGACCATGGTGAAGCGGACGACGGTCGTGAAGAAGACGAAGATCCGGAGCGATCCGTTGCTCCTAAGGAGTACACCGACGGCGGCGACCTCGTGATTGCAAAGTGAGCATGTTTCTTTCTCCCGGTATCCCGTGCATTGATTTCTTCTTTCCGTTGAATTGCGTTACTGGAGGAAGTCAAGCACAGAGCGCATGAAAAATATCGGTTGCGAACGCAGTGGAGAGGTTTGAAACTCTTCAGTTCCTTCGGGAGAACTTCGTTTACCTCGCATAGATGATACTCTCTCTTTTCGGCTGTCGTCATTGGCTTGAGCTCCTGCGATACTTAATGCAATGGAATGTGACAATTCCCCTTTCTCTGATCGGAGTTGATTGAGCTTGCCGGATGACGTTCGCGTGGCTAACTTCGAGAGCAAAAAAAATAAAAAAAATTAATCGGCTTTGTTGAATTGAATGAACCTACACGTTTAAACATCGATGACTCGCCGAGCTGTCTTAATCCACAGCGACCTTGTTTCCTTGGCATTGTTCACAGCTATCTGAGAGGAGGAAAGTGACGGTGGGCAAATTCAAAGGAAAGGCTCTGGTGTCGATGAGGAAATACTACAACAAAAACGGGAAAGAGCATCCTTCGCGTGATGGTAAGCTATCTACGCACTTCGATTTCTCCTGCCAGTTTTACAGTAGCTTTAATCTTCGTTTTCCCGAATTGCGGACGATCAACGGCAGAATGCTCCTCGAGCCCTTCTTTTTTCATAGATTAGTCCAATGATTGTGCGTCTATTTCACGCTGATGCGATGCTTTTGCTCCTTTAGTGTGATGTCTGCATTTTATTGTTACTTACTCGGATCCTCCTGAAGATTTGAGTTCTCACAGAAATAAGACGGATTCACAGATAGCATTGGAGAATAGGCAATGTAGGAGTTGAGAGACTTTCATAGGTCTACAAACACCCACAGGTAACTTGGTTGAGGAGCAATATAGGAATTGTGAAATTAGGAAAGGACTGGAGCAGAAGCTTCAAGCAATTGACAAGATTCGGTGGATTTCGGATTTACCCCCACCACGACATTTTCGCAAGCGATCGTCCCCGTTATGAAGAAGCGAATGAATTTCCTACGCGGACCTTTGACTTACTTCGTCTCGGAAGTTGCCATTGATGTTCCATTTTTCTTAGAATGAATGTTTGCATCTGTGAGCACGAAGCTTGTTCTGCATATACCAGTTCTTCCCCTCTACTTTTTTTTTTTACTGCGTCGAAATTTGCCTTGCTTTTTCTCTCTGGTGTGGAAAGTACATTTGCACATACTGCCGATGCCAATCCTGGGCTGATTTCAGATTTGCATCACAAAAGCCTATGGGGGATTGAGCTAATGCAATACCATCAAGAAGCTTGCCTGCATGTATATTGAGTCTTTTAGCTGACATGCTTTGCTTGCCCGGTGGTGTCTTTTCTGAGAACTGACCTCTCTCCAGCTTTGTTCTTCATACACTTGATGATAACAAGTAGGTTTATCCTTCATCTTTTGATCGTGGCGATTCTCATGTGCTTCCCTCTCCTTCGCATCCTCAGGCATAAGCTTGACAACCGATCAGTGGCTCGCCCTCAAGAACAGTGTGCCCGCCATAGAAGCGGCCATCAAGAAGATGACGCCCGGCTCCTAGGGCGACTGCTTCATTTAGACCAAGATTTCAAACTCATCCCGTTTTGAACTTTAGCCTCCATGAATTTGCCAATTAGACCTGAAACCGAGTTTTTCTGCTCTGATTCGAGCTCCATGACTTTGCTGCGCAATATGATTACATGCTGATAATGGCCGCAAGGACACCAGAAGTAGCATCGTTGCCGATGTATATACTTCATGAACACCATATGTCTAGTATCGAGCTCTTCTGCCGATCTTCCTTCATGTGCTGCACTTCTTCGGGTAATTCTGTTTGGCTTATGAGATACTTGTTTGGTCCTTCTCTGGGGAAATAAACTTAATTGACCTCTAACGAGACCTCGTTCCATCGGATTCAAATTTCAAAAATGTTCTTCTCTGCCCATCTACAATTTCCTCGTATCATGAAAATGCCGTCTTTCCATTAATGGATTAGACGATAATATTTTGTAATGAGACAATTTTGCAAAATATTTTAAAAATTGTCTTCTTCTTTTTTCCCACGCACGCACTGCTTGTCATGCACTTTTATTTATCGATATCTACGATCACACAAAGTCTCCGCATATATTTTTCTAATAAATGCTTTTCCTCCCTTTTCAATGTCTAAACAAATCACAACCCATTAATATTTCATTTCATCCGATGATAAATACCATGCGTAATAAGAATATCTCAATCCAAACGAAATGGTTATACTATATGACCGTTCAGCTTCCGTGGCGGTTTCGTATACAGGGCGCAGAGAGAGAGATGCTGATTTGAAGCAAGGTGTCATAAAGTGCTCCAATGGAGGCACAATGGCAACATGGGACCAGTCAATGGAGATTGAGAGGTCCGGAATTGCTGGGGTTTTGCAGTTAAAACTTCCGTATTTGGGTCAGCGTTAGCCGAATGTAAAGAAGAAAGAGAGTTGTCATTTCCATTCCCCCAATAGATTTCAGAAAGCGACGGATCAAAAACCAACCCTAATGAAACTAAAAATCCTAAATCCGGTGATGCATTCGTTGGGAAACCCTTTTTCGGTAAGCGTTGGATAATTATGGTGAGAAAATCACCATCGTATCGGATTAGTTAGCAAGTAGGAATATTCATCTCCTTGATCTTCGAAAATTGAAAATCACTCTCTCCCTCTCTCACCACACAAGTTGATTTCCGAGGCCGACCTGGATCTTCCCGCCACCATTCAATCTTCCTGAGGCTTATAAATCGTTCCGACCCCACCACGGCCACCACCACCGTCACCGCCGTCGCTTAACACCAAAAATCGTTCGGATAACCCCTCCAACTCACCACCACACGCTCGCTCTCCAGCCACCACGTGTCCATCCCTCCTCCTCCTCCTCGATCACCAATCGTCCCCATCGTCATCCATCGTCTCAACTCAAGACCCTCCAATCACTCGCCTTTCACAATACGTAGCATTAACTCGAACCCGAACCCGACCCCGACGCGCGCACCAGAGGAAAAGAGAAGAGGGAAAAACCCCCACCGGACATCGCCGTCGCCATGGGCTGTGCCTCCTCCACGCGGACCGAGTCCAAGGTCGACGTCTACCGCCCTGCTCCCACCAGCTTCGCCGTCTTCGACATCAACTCCATCGACGAGCCATGGCTCCTCGTCGACAAGAACGACAAGGACCAAGAGAAGGACGGCGCTCCTGCTCCGGACCACCGCACCCTCGGCGGCAAGCCCTCGCACGTGCCCGACCCAATTCTCCAGAAGCTCCACACGCTCGAGTCGACCGAGAGCCCCCAATCCTGGGTCGAGGTCAGTAAGGCCCTCGAGGACCTCAAGACGACCGCTGCTGCCGCGCCGCGGCCGCCCCCGCCCCCGCCGAAGCCGTTACCTCCTTCGGCGACCGACGTTGCGGGAGAGGCGGCGCAGGGGGCCGCGGCGCCGCGGAAGAGCGTCTCGTTCCACACGCTCGAGGAGCTCGACGCGAAGCTGTCCGCGAAGCCGGCGGAGCAGACGCTGCGCAAGACCGAGTCGATGCGGAGCGAGCCGAGGAAGAAGACTGAGTCGCCAGTGGCGACCGTCTCGAGGGTGTCCGAGTCCGGGGCGGTGGGGTTCAAGTCCGTGAAGGACAACATCTTCATCTTGAGGGACAGGCTGGAGCGAGAGAAGGAGGGTAAGATGGCCAATTACGACCGGATGCTGAGCAAGCGGGACCCGCTGAGCGAGTTCCCGGAGAAGCGCCCGCCGCGTGGCGAAGACTCGCTGGTCATCTACACGACGTCCCTGCGCGGCGTCCGCCGCACGTACGAGGACTGCGCGCGCGCGAGGGCGATACTGGAGGTCCACCGCGCGGTGTTCGACGAGCGCGACGTGGCGCTGCACGGTGAGTTCCTCAGCGAGCTGCGGGAGCTCCTCGGGGCGAGGAGGCGGGAGGTGGGCCGGTGCCGGTGCCGCGCGTCTTCCTCAAGGGCCGGTACCTGGGGGGCGTGGAGGAGCTGGTGGAGCTGAACGAGTCGGGCCGATTCGGGAAGCTGCTGGCCTTCGCGGGGGTGGAGCGGGGGCTGGGGAGGCTGGCGTGCGAGGGGTGCGGCGGGGGCCGGTTCGTGCCGTGCTTGGAGTGCGGGGGGAGTTGCAAGGTGGTGGTGGTGGAGGGGAGGAAGGAGAGGTGCGGCAAGTGCAACGAGAACGGGCTGGTGCACTGCCCCGTTTGTCTCTAGGGACAGCCCGCCGGAACCGTCAGCAGACCATGATCAAATCATCGTTCCGGGCACGTCCCCGTACCCAATTGTCGCCTGATCTTTGCACATAGTGGGCATATGCTTTCCTCGCTCAGTTTGCTTTGTCATCACAAAGAAATGGTCGTGATATTTCTCTCTATTTATCTTCACGTTTGGTCCATTAACTGATTGCGCAGAGAACTTGTGCGGTTACATTTCTTGTATATCCAAATTTTAGTTAAATCTGCTTGAAATTGATAAGAAGTCGATTGATTAGCGCGGTGCACCTCCCTTCAACTCCTCTTCATCTTCCTTCTTTTTCCCCTCCTAGATTGTTCTTCGGCCAATAGCTTTTTGGGCTGAAATTAGAATTGGTACGGGTCGAAAATGGGTTGTTTTGAAATTCATTAAACCCACCCTTTGCTGTTGGGCTTTGATGTTATGGACCGAGAAAAATAGAGAAGAAGACGACCTCCAAAAATCCTTTCCCATTTGTGTTTATTGACTTGTTTCCTTGGTTATTAAGATGTTGGGCCACTAGAGATGAGGCCTTATGAACAATGCTAACAGATTTATTTATTTTTGGTCTGAACAATGCTAACAAATTGCTTAACATATAAATTTTCTTTCCATATTTTGCTCTGGATCAATGGAATCTGATCATCCATACAAAACGAAATGGCGAGATATATTCACGTCATATAAACACCGTAAGAACTCTAATTCCTATTGAGACTCGAACTCATAGAGAAGAAAATCGACTTATGAATGAAATCAAATACGGTGTATTTACGGACAAAAGTATTCGATTATTTTTGAAAAAAAAATCAATATATTTTTAATGTCGAATCAAATCAACTAGGGCAGAAATAAAGTATTGGGTCGAACTTGTCTTTAGTGTCAAGGTAAAAGTTATGAATAGTCATCGACTACTGGAAAATAGTAGAAGAACGGGACATATTTTGGGATATACAATGCACCATAGACGTACGATCATTATGCTTCAACCAGTACATACATACATGTGTATATAAATCGATACAATTTGAGGTTTTAACATTTTAAGGAACTTTTTTTTTCCTAAAACAAATAAGTTAAGGAAAGATGGCTTTAGAAAATAAGGGCATCCCTTCGTAAAATTTGTGAAAACATGTTGACTTCCTAGGTTTTCTTTTTCCAAACTTCCGGAAGTTATGAGTTGAGGGTCTTCAAAGAATTAGAATTGGAAGAGAAAGCACCATGCATTACCATGTGTGTATTTCTTTTTTAATTAAGCCAGTTATTCAACTGTCATATTTAAAAAAGAAAACGATAAGTAGATTGGAAGTCCTAAAACTTCTTATGAAAGTGCAATACAATCCTATAACTTACAAAAAAATGCAATGAAATAAAAAAAATTATCAAATGGGTGCAATCGAATCATTCATTAACTCCATCCAACTTAACTAACGAAAAATAGTGACACCTAGACGCCCTCCATCATATCTGAGCAAGGTCCAACAGCCCTCGCCCAATCTAGGAGAACGCCATGACCCTTGTCTCAGCGAGGGTCACGGCCATTGGCTAGGGTCCGACGACCCTGGCCAGCCATCCCTTGCCGTTGCCAACCCTTCAAGGCAATGGTGGCTCTCTCTTTTTTTAGCTTTTTAATTTATTTTAAATAAGTATTGTATAAAATGAAAGTTGATCCAAAATGATGTTGTTTTAACCTATGTTTCTTCAACAAAAAAAACTTATGTTTTCTATTTTAGCCACGTCATCGCCATGTTAAAGAGCGAAAGTATTGTATGAAAATTCACATTGGCATTTTTCATAAGCTAAGTAGGACGAATAATGGAATGGAGAACTCGATTGCACAAATATTGATAAGTTTTAGAAATTGATTGCACATTTTATAAGTTGTAGGACTCAATTGTGATTTGCTAATAAGTTTTAGGACTTCTCGTGCACCTATTAGAAAAACAAAGAGAAATCCTCTAATGTCAAAATGGTTTAGAGAAAATCACATAAATTGTCCTAAATTTTCGCAAATATGCAATTTTGTTCCTAAAAATTTATTTTATTTTATGTGGTCTCTGATTTAAAACCCAATGTACAATATCTTTCATGAACTCTTAATTTGTTTAATATGATCTCTGAACTTTTGATCAATGTTTAATCTAGTTCATATAAAGTATATGAAATTAGTCAACGTTATCCTTTCATTAATTCGAGTTAATGGAATTTGCTGCTGTGTTTTCATTCTAGTAAGTTTGAAAGATGGACAAAAAAATAACGTTACATGTGGATTACCCACGCAAGTATTCAACTGAAGTCAAGATTAATAACAATGACGATGAGGATGATAGAATTAAATACATAATAAATGTATGGAAAATATTTAAATGAGAGTCCCCAAGTGCCTTCATTTTCTCAAATAAGAATATGAGGTTGATCTTATTTCAAATTGGGGCATGAAGTATACTCATTCTCTAAAATAAGGATTTAAAGTAGATATTATTTCAAACAAAGGACTGAATTGGCCATATCAGTCTCAAAAAAGAGCATGACTTGCCGATTGATTAGGGGTATTTTTGGCAATTTTTTATTTATTTTACTTTTTCTATTTAAAAAAAAACAAAATTGTCTAAAAAAACTCAGCCATAGGCGGGAGGGCCCTCCCGCCTATAGCCCCGCCCTAACGCCAGTGGGCAATGCTCTCTTAGATTTGGGCAAGGTTGACGGCCCTCGACCACTGCCCCATCGGCGTTGGGGCAGCAGCCTCCCACCTACATCTTAGTGCTTTTTTCTTTTTTTACAGTTTTACGTTTTTTTAAAAAAATTTGAAAGAAAGGTAATAAAAATACAAAAATTACAAAAATGCCCTTAATCGGTTGGAATATATGACAGCCAACGAGGTCGACTTTTATTTGAAACAGCTATGGTTTTTTTAGGCTTTTCTTTGAGACAAAAGTCACTTCAAATTCTTATTTGGGACCCGTATTTGAAATTTTCCATAAGTCCATTAATAGAGCAGCTTTCACACTACTTTATGCGAGACTGAAATTGGAGATTACACACGTAAAGTAAAAGACCGACCATTGGAATAGCACCGAAAATCAGGGAGTGATTCTGTCGAAACTGACTTTTCAATGTCTATCTTTTTGGATACCACGGCTCCACAGCTCGCACCGTTCGTTAGTTTAATGTCCTAATCGAACCTCTCCACGAACATGATGATTGAAAGGGAACAAGAGATTTTTGGGCGGTGCTAAATTCGTTGATTCCGCCACATTCCTCGGAAACTTTTTCATGCTTAGCCATTTCAATTCCGATCGTTTGCCTCGTGGGAAGTTAGCGATTTGAAAATAATAGTCCCTTTCAATTCAAATAATTTGCTTATTGTGTCTTTACGGAATTGATGCTATTTAAGTGTAAATTGTTGCTCGTGATGATATTTATTCCGTCGATCACATTTTCAAAGCTCTTCGAATAATCATTTATAAAAAAAAATAACATTTGAAATTATCGATTTTTCGCCATGCTTACTCCGCTCTAGACGAACAATTAAATGCCAAGTAACCACAAAAAAGAATGGCGGGTCATGCCGATTTTTGAGTGGGACAGAGTGGAGACTGCTTCATGATGCATGAGCTGACTCTAACCTAAGGAGAATGACAAGAGTAGCCCTGAATTTGACGTGAGTGCAATGGTGCTGTGTGAATTATAAATTTGTTCAATCTGTTTATTAAAATTTGGTCCAATTTTGCAATTTCAATCATGAACTTTTAATTTACTCAACGTAATCCGTGAGCTTTTTGAACATATTCAATTTAGTCTTATAAATATATGAAAATATTCACATTCGTGGATCACATTCAATGAACTAAAAAGTTCGTGGACCACATTGTATGTTAAGAGTCAAAATTCATAGACCATCTATGTCGTCATCCCCGACCTAGAGTTGAGAATATAAAAAAATCGAGAAATTTCTGTATATTTGAATGTATAGAAAAGAGTATATGGACAGCCTATTCATATGCCTCATCAGAGACCGCCTAAAATCACCGAGGAATTGTCTCAGCAGTCGTTCTTCTTATTTGAAAGGGAGGAGGCGAGGATTTGAATTCCTACTTTTGAGAAAAGAGAGGTGAAGGCCCGTGACGAAGAAGCAGCAGGCACGCGACAGCTGGCATAAATATCTCCAGACGATGTCTGAAAATGTCTTGTTTAACAAGCCTCGTGGCCACTCTCAAAAGATTTCAATCGGGCAAAAACAACACCGCCGGCCAAAATCACAAAACGTCGTCGAAAAACGAAAAAAGAAATTATTAAATACTTTGAACAGACTCTTTGGCAAAATTGTGAGACAAAGGGGCTTTTGGCCCGTTCAAAAGGCGCGTGATGACAATGGACCGCCAACCAATCTCGCCCAGTCAAACCCCACACCACCACCACACACATTTCGTTGAAGCGGTCAAAGCACTCATAAATTGGATAGGCGTTTGATAGTTAAATCCCCAATTCGTGCGTCATGGCTGATGCCCTGCCTCAAGAACACGTCGCCGTTTCAAAGCTTCCGCGTGGACCCTACCTCCCGCACTCTTATGTTCATTTTGCTAATCTTTTGCTTCTCTGGCCCTCTTCAGATGTTCCTTCACCTAAACCATCTAATTTGTCCACTTTGTTTCTTTTTCCGATATGAGAAGAGGATGTCGGCGGCCCTAACTCGTCGCGGTCAGACACGACACGAGACGGGAACCGGTTCAAGTTCCCGTCCCAGCCGTCTGATTAACAGCTCTTCAAACTCAACCGCGGCATCAGATGACGCCGCGCCAGATTTACTTGAAGAAGCTTCACCAGCAAAAGACGAAACAGAAGGGATGATCCTCGAGCAGCGAACCCCCCATCATCTTCTTCTCTCTACGGACCTTTGTCGTCCACCTTTTTTCGTCAATTTTTTTTTTTTTTTTTTTTTACCATTTTTCACTGTCCCGGGTGCACTCCCCAGGCTCATGAGCAAAGTCGCACACCCGAACCAACGATAAAGACGCGAACTTTTTAAGTGCTCTCGGGACACTTGAAGCGATGACACAAGACTCCGGCCCGTGCATATGTAAGAACAAACACCAAAATCACATCTTCATCATATTTCAAAGTAAAATGGAAACAAAGTACATTTCTTGCTGTCCAAGGCACGGCAGCCAAGCGAAGCGGCCGATGAAGCATCCGCCCTTGGCCGTTCCTCCCTTCTTTATTTGCAAGAGAAGGCATATCACCCCACCTTCCTCGTACACGATTTGGATCATAAATACACTTCTACAATTAAGTATGACGTTTATTCTTAATAGTATCAGACCGCAAGGCAAGAACTAAAACTACACTGCTCGTATTGGGAGCTCTTCCTCCTCCCCAGTTGCTTGACGACTCCTTGAACTAGTGACTCCGTCACATCTCAAAAGTAATTTAAGTGTGCGGATATCCCGGTTCCGCCACGAATCACTTCATTCGGTGTCGAATGATATCAAGCCGGTAAGGTTACAGTCCTGCTCCGCAAATATATCCAGGAGGGAGAGCGCTGAAACAGGAAAGATCGATAAGCCCCGAGTCATAGCAGAAGGAACCGGCATGTTAATTCATCTGCAGCTACTCAAGTAAGTACCTCGGGCACGTGAGCTCAAGTCGGAATTTGGGTCCATCATAATGGTGAAGAATGGGTCGGAATGAATCCTCCTCAAGTGGCTCGCAGATTTTTCTAGTCATAACTCTAACCTGTTGTCGGAAGCAAGGAACAATACACCAGAAATAAGTTTTCAGGACTCAAATCTCACATGTATATGCATCATATGATCAAGCATGTAAAGACCCAGACGATACCTGTGCAGGGAAGCGGGATTCGCCGGGCATTTTTTATCCTCCCAGGCTGTTGGGTCTAAGTTACTACCTCCAAAACTTGCAGCCTGAAATTACAAGTTGGTGATCATTACCAGTAAGCACAACCCCTAGCCCCCCAAATCCAAGGAAACAAAAGGGTTTAAAAAAAAAAATAGGAAAAAATTATAGCGCAGCGCCTTTGAAGAACATATGAATTTCTACTTGAAGGTGGGAACTTTTTAACAGTACTTATTTCGGTCATGTTGATAGCACAAGCCTAGAAGAACAGAACAGTATGATACTAACCTCAAAAATCCCGTGGAGCTGGTGGGTCGAGTAGTTGTAGAGGAAAATGGGCAATCCCGGGGTAATCTGCCTGACTGAATCGCGATAACGTGGAGGAAGACCTACCATACCGACAAGGTACAAACCATTCAGCAAGAACGATGCAACTACCGTAACAGCGGGACTGAAATCATTCAGATTGTGATTACTCATGCAAAGATTATCAAGAGAGATAACTCCCTATCATTTGATGGTCCTAGAGTTGAATTGAAGAACGAACAAACACTTTACTCCAATTGTCACAATCTGAATTTAAGTACCCACCAGATCAGACTATGTCACAGGCAAATTCACAGCAAATATACCATCACAAGGAGGAAATAATCTCCAGAATTAACGCTGAATTAAGCATATCTCCAATCCAACCATTCACAACTTTAAAGGCTATGGGGGCAATCAGATCACTCTAAAACAAAACAAAGCCACCAACAACAGAGACTTACCGAAAAGCTGTCTCTTCAGATTTTCCTGCATGGTGTCGTTGTTGCAGACGAAGATGTACCCACCAACAGTCTCGTGCTTGGGCAGAGACTCCGACGGCGGGAGCGTCTTGAACCTCTTGTCAAGACCACCTCTAGCCTCCTTCTCCTCACCGTTGTTATGGCCATCACCGCCATTAATCTTCTTGTTCCCATTCCCGTTCTTCTTCGCAGTCTTGCCTCCATGGAATCCTCGTTCTTGTTCTTCCCTCCCTTCAGATTGATATTGTTGTTGGGAAAATTCAGAGACTTGGCGTAAATCCCCTTGCTAAACTCTTCATTGACCCCCAAATTGTATCCCCCCATCTTCCAACCATCGTCGAAGCCGTTGAAATCCTTCCCGCTATTCACCTTCCACCCGTAGTTGAAGGCGTTGAAATCGTTGCCGCCGGTCGGGTTCCCCATCTTCCACCCATAGTTGAACCCGTTGAAGTCGCCGCCGCCGCCGCCGTTGGCGTTCCGGATCTTGCTCCAGCCGTCGGCGGCGACCGGGTTGAAGTCATTCCGGAGACGACCGGCCCGGACCAGATCCGATCTTCCACGGCTCGTTCAGCTGGGGGAGCTTGGGGCCGGGGCCGGTCAGCGAGTTGACCGCGTCGCCGCCGACCCTGGCGTCGAAGTTCCTGCGGTCGTCAGGGCGCTTGGAGGCGTAGCTGCTGCTCCAGATGGAGTCGTTGAGGGAGAGATTGGCGAGGTTGGACGTGTGGAGCCGGAGCTCGTCGCTGAACTGCCAGAACGCTTGCTGGTTGCTCTCCATCCTTCTTCTCTGGGGAGCACAGATCACGACCTCGATCTGAAGATCCGAACAAGTAAATATAAAAAGTTCTCGAGGAAGGCCTTGGGGGATGTCTGAGAGAGAGAGCAAGAGGAGTTGGGCGAGCAGTGCTTAAATACAGAGGGACTGAATCGAAAATGGCGAAATTTCCAGGAAGAAGACGAAGACCAAGGGAAAGAGAGGATTGCGTGTGGATTTGTCAAACGGGGGGGGGGGTGTGGATTGAAAGTGTCATTCGCTAGTTTAGTTGAGCGCACTGGGTGGGGGGTGTGAAATGACGTGCTGAGGAAGCGCGTGCCCTTTCTGGAGCGGGGCTGGGAGGGGTACTTTGGGAAACGCAACGCGGCGCCCCAGAGGGTCGCGGGTGTAATTTCACCTATTCGGCGGACCGAGTTAAGTCTTGGAGAGTCGACTCGCGAGGTTCCACGTCATCGTCGCGTTCTAGAAACCCTCGGAGGTTTCCCGGGTCCTCACATACATGTTCCCGTGTTCATACACCTACCTACGACTTTCGCTTTGCTTTTTTAGTTAATGCAAATACGTTTTTTCATACAGAGACGACGGGTTCTACAAATACGTTTTTTTTTTATTCGATACACACGCACCATGTATTTCTTATTGTCAATCATATCTTTTATTCCCTAATGATGACGGAGAATACCTTCTTATTACTTTACGTCGGAGAAATCTCGAGATCCGAATAAAACTTCGATCAAATAATTTAAAGATTTACTTACATCCATATATATATATGTTTCTATGTTCACACGTGTAAGTTTCGCTTTGAATTATTAGTCAATGCAAATGACTTTTAAAGGGTAAAAATGTATTTTTGCTTTTTTTTTTAGGACATATCTCTTTCACCATTGAATTTTTTTTGCCAAAAAAATAAGAATTTAAAAAGTTGAGAAAAATAAATCAATTGGGTGTGTCAGAAGAAGGATAAAAAAATCGCGAATAGCAGACATAGATTAAGAAGAATCTTAAGGTTAGATGCGTATAATAACAGAACTAGTTTGACATTTTAAAGTTAAAGTTTGAAGCGTAGACTCGATCGAATTTTGACTTTCCAAATTCAAGCTTAGGTTTGACAATTAGTATCACGGGGTGCTCGAGCTTAACTCGATTATGAAAATCTCGCGCACACATGAATCACCGTCACTTTTGCTTTAGCTTTATGAATACATTCGCGGAAAAATATTTGTATTGCCTAAACTAACTAGTCGATAAAAATATTTTCATTATCAATAGCAACTTATTTTCAAAAATTTTTTGGGAGTGATGAAATATTCCTTGATTATTTATTTTGTAAGCAATATAAAATATTATTTACAAAAAATTATTTTTCATGAAACACTGCGTATGATAACATTTTTGTTCCCGGAACAACTTTTGGAACAAAAATACTTTTTTCTATTTCTGTTCCTGACAACGCTTGAATAGAAACGCGTTTGATAACTACATAAAATTTCTGTTCTTAGAACAAAAAAGGAATGGAAACGCGTTTGGTAACTGCAAAAAAATTATGTTCTTAATTTTCATTATAGATAAGATCATCTATAAAAAAAAAATGAAAGAGAAGACGAATTGGAATGATCAACTATAAAAAAAAAAAAAAGTGTATTTGCATGCAACTTTGACGTAAATACCATTTAGTAAAAAATACCTTTGTAAATTATTCATTTCTCAATTAATTTTTATTATTTTGAATATTTTTTTATTTTGAATTATTTTATTATTTAATTGATTTATTTATTTTTTATTTTTTACTTATTCTTATTATTTCTAATTTTATTTTTATTTTAAATAATTTATTTTTTCAAAAAATATTTTTAATTATTTTTATTATTATTATTTGGATTTTTAATTATTTTTATTTTATTTAATTTTTTAAAATTAATTTAATTTAATTTTTCATTTTTTGAAATTTTTTTTATTATTATTTTTTATTTTTAATTACTTTCAAGAAAGTGTTCCCAATTATTTCTAAAAAATGTTCCAAATGTGTTTCTTAAAAGTGTTTTGGGAACACAGAAATAAGTTTTTTTTGTTTTCATTTCTATTTCAAAAGTGTTTTTGTTTCTCAAAAGTATTCCCGGAACACTTTTACATCACTTTTTTACTATAAGCATTTTTGTTCCCAAAGTATTCTGAGAACATTTAAGAATAAAAATACTTTTTCTGAAGCGTTACCGTACGTAGCCAAACGTACCATCAGATATTCAACTACAAGACAACCAGCACGCGATCTGCTAGGGCTCCAAAAGGGAACCATCTTCGCTCTGCGTCACAGCTGTTCACTGGCTTCAGCCCAACATGATTGCCAGATTGGGCTGAAAACTTTGAAATGGTATTGAACTTTTTAGTTGGGCTTTCTTTTGGCCCAAAAGCTCATTTGCTTACGATCGAACCCCGCACTCTGCATCGGCTGATGGATTTCGGAATCTGATCGTTTCCTAATTTGGTGATCCGTGCGCAGAATTCAACACGAACACGAACCAGACCGCCATCCAGACCTACAACCTCACGACCAACCAGGCTTGCAACATTGACGACGCCTCCAACAACGACACCTTCCCGATACGGCGGAGGCAGCGACCAGTTTTTGGGAGGCACTGTCCGTTGGGGTTCCATTGACTCTCGAGGGCCCGAACTGCTTCTTCTCCGGCGCCGACAATTTTGTCCAGTGCCAGAACGGGGATGAGGTTCGAGATCGATGTCAACCATGGCTCCGGCCTGCCACCGACCTCAACCAGCCCCCGCTGGCCTTGTACGGCGAGCCGCCCAGCTTGGATGCGGCGAATTTGTAGCCTGTCACAATGGTGACTCAGTCCGAGCGAATTAGTCGCCCGTCATTGTGGTGAACGTGTGCAAGGTGGCATGGGGCAACGGGCGACTGGGCGAAAGGGCAATCGCGGTTCACAATAGATTTAATATTGAAATGTTTTAGTAATATGGATCAAGTCAAGTATAAGTCGGGTATGAGTAGATTTATATTGAATGGAAATGAGTCAAAATGAATTAAATAGATCAATATGAATTGGACTATTTTCGACTTGATCCACCCATACGACAAGTACATATATGAGTTACTCGAAAATACGTAGCCCTCTAATCAATCAAGTTAGAAAGAAAAATTCTCATTCGAATGGACCAGGACAGCTCTTTTGGGGTGCATATCTCACGGTGGGTGTGCCTCTACGATAATCTTGCCCTATAGGTTAGGAAGTACAGACACTCTTCGAAGGCTTTCTTATTATATCGTGTCCGCCATTCTTCGACACTCCGACATCCTCCAACATACAATCCAACATGTGGTCAGTGCTCCATACATACCGACAACATTTGAGTTTAGCATCCCGACATGCCATTTCGTCACACAAGGGTCAATTTTAAGCATTTTAATAACTTATGGGTCAAAATGTAAATTTTTCAAATGTATATAGTTAATTATACATCCATCACGAAATGGCATGTCGTTTCAGCAAAAAAATATACCTCGCCAGCAAAAAAAAATAATCATAATCTCTAACAGAAAAAAAAAAATTCGCCACTGATATTTTTATGCATATAATTTATCGTGTATATAATATACAAATACGTAGGAATTCTCTATTTTTTTTTTTTAGAAATGACACGTCACATATCAGTGTCAATGCTACTTAGCCTATATGCTCCCTAAAATCTACTTGCTAAAAATGCAAACATTCTTAAGCGACATCGTTTCAGCAATATCATTCTCATCAGCTCTTCGGATCAAGTCAATCGCAAACTAAAATGGGTGAACCACATGAGATCCCCTTTAACCATACGAGTTCCGATCCGATCCAATTCGATCCAACACGTCCGGTTACAATCTCGCACGACGAGTATTCCCCGACAATCTTTTGGATACTCCTAGAACGAATGACTTACGAGGCAGTAATTTCCCCGCCCCACGACACTTAAGGAAGCTCACGAACGAACCGCAAGAACGGTTGGGGGCATTTCCCCACAGAGCGGGACAACGAAGTGGTTAGCGGTAGCTAAGCGATTAAGGAAAACGAAGGTCCCTCTTTTGTTATCATCGCCCCGTTCTTGTTCCCGTCATAGCCAGAAAAGGATGAAAAACACGAAGGATTTGGCCGGCGGATTCTACAAGCCTCCCAGCAATACGGATCGGTTACATCCTCGTTGCTCTCTCCGACAAACCAAAAGTTGGGTCCGTCCCCACCTCTTTATAGTCCCCCGACCTGAAGCGGAAACTTTTCAGAAACAGAAGGGTGTCGCATAGAGATAGAGAGAGATGGCAGGAATTGCAGGGACTTGCTCTGCAGGTCTGCTGTTTAAGGGCCGAGAGTACGGCGGGCTTAGGCCGGTGGAGAATGTGCATGTGGCCACTTCCGGGAGTAATCTTGCCGGGGTCATTTCTGCTTCAGGTATGATATGAATGACACTGCGAAGGGCTAAACGTGTGATCTAAAGTTTGTTTTATGTCTCGGAGGCTAGACCCTGATCTGCTGTAAAACCACCCGCGTGCCGGCAATTCGCGTCGCGTGTCATGATCGTGCTTGCGACTCGCGTACTACTAGGAAAACTTTGCACTGATAGGATTTCTTTGCACTCAAACAGAGCTTGGGGTCATTCATCTCATTCAATAAAGCTGACAAATTTATCATCAGGAGAAGATTGATATGATTCTGATACCGCAGAAAACAACACAAAGACTAGACTTTTGTCACTGCACCGTTACGTACTCCTCGCGGCCAAGCTCCTTCCTTTTTCCGATTTCTTTCTCGCGCCAAGTTTGTGTTACTACAACCTGCGGCTTGTGGTTTCTTGCAGCCCAAGAAGTCTTGCTCTTGATTGTCATTGCAGAAGTCACCATTGCAAGTGCTCTTGCTTCGGTTGTTGCTGTTAGATGCATTAGTCTAGCCTGCTTCCGTGAAGAACTAATCTGTATTTAATGATAAAGTGACTCCTGGCTTCCTTTCCCAAAGGGATACGCAACCCAGCCATGCTAATTAGTCCTACAAGCACAGTTTGTGGAATCTGACGTAGTTTATAGGCTATGAGAGATCCTATCTTGATGGATCAATTCCTGATATTGGTTTCGCAATTGTCAGCTCGCAAGTGTGGAAAGATCCAGGCCATGGCCTCTCCGACCGTATCAGCTCCCAGGCGAGAAAAGGATCCCAAGAAGCGCGTCGTCATAACAGGAATGGGTCTCGTCTCGGTTTTTGGCAGCGACATTGATACCTTCTACAACAAGCTCCTCGAAGGAGAGAGCGGGATCAGCTTGATCGACCGATTCGATGCCTCGAGCTTCTCTGTGAGGTTCGCGGGCCAAATACGCGATTTCTCCTCCAATGGCTACATTGATGGCAAGAATGACCGCCGCCTTGATGACTGCTGGAGTACTGCATAGTTGCCGGAAAACGAGCCCTCGAAGATGGTAACCTCCGACCCGAGGTCCTCATACTGTGAGTTCAATCTGTTCGAGTAAAACACTCTAGGAACAAATATATTTTGCGTTCATTGGGTCATTTCGATGGACTTATAGACTTAAATCCTTTGTCTATATCATCACAGATGGACAAAACGAGAATCGGGGTTCTGGTGGGTACAGGAATGGGAGGATAAGTGTGTTCAGCAACGGGGTGGAAGCGCTCGTCCAGAAGGGATACAAGAAGATCACCCCATTTTTCATCCCTTATTCCATCACCAACATGGGCTCCGCCCTTTTGGCTATCGATACCGGACTCATGGGGCCGAACTACTCCATCTCGACTGCTTGCGCAACAGCAAACTACTGCTTTTATGCGGCGGCAAACCACATCAGAAGAGGCGAAGCAGACATCATGGTGGTCGGAGGGGCAGAAGCTGCGGTCATGCCCAGCGGTGTTGGAGGGTTCATAGCCTGCAGGGCCTTATCTCAAAGAAACGAGGACCCCAAGGGAGCTTCGAGGCCTTGGGACAAGGATCGTGATGGTTTTGTTATGGGGGAAGGTTCTGGTGTGCTGGTATGAAACGATTTAGATAAATTGAATTTTGTTGCACTCCTTCAGCTTTTGTTTGTGCATTGGAAACACTTATGCCGATTTGTTTGTCGTGGTGGAAGATTATGGAGAGCTTGGAGCATGCGTTGAAACGGGGAGCCAATATTGTCGCTGAGTATTTGGGCGGTGCTGTAACTTGTGATGCTCATCACATGACCGACCCACGTTCAGACGGACTTGGAGTTTCGTCGTGCATCAGCAAGAGTTTAGACGACGCCGGTGTCTCCCCTGAGGAGGTAAAAGCACTAGTTATAATGATACATTTTGAAAGCACTAGATACAATTGGGCCTATGCACATCTTGTTCAGTTGAAGCTAAACCTTAGCTTGGCAGGTGAATTATGTGAATGCTCATGCTACATCAACCTTAGCCGGGGATTTGGCCGAGGTTAATGCCATTAAGAAGGTCTTTAAGGACACATCTGAGATCAAGATGAATGGAACTAAGGTGAGACACTTCCTGTCCTGAGTTTGGTTGTGGACTATATGACTAATTTGTCTACTCGTTGTATTTGTACTCTCGCTTTGCTGCGTCCCTATCGCCAAAAAGGAAAGTAACAATATCGATAATGTGACTTGTTGTAGTCGATGATCGGCCACGGTCTTGGAGCTGCTGGTGGACTAGAGGCCATAGCAACCATAAAAGCAATCACCACTGGTTGGCTGCATCCGACGATCAACCAAGATGTACTGCAACAGAATGTTCCTGTTTTCTTTTGCTATGTTACTTGACATTAAAATGACCATACTCTCTGTTTGTTCTGCTCTTTGTAGAACATCGAACCTGATGTCACCATCGACACCGTCCCGAATGTGAAGAAACAGCATGAAGTCAATGTCGGTAAGTTCCTTATCAGCTCTTAGTGTGAGAAGCAGATCTGCTGAGTGCTGGAGTTGACACATATAAAAAAGAAAATGTAATTTCACTAAGAATTATGTAAGAAGTAACATTCTCGCTGAATTCATTTCACATGCATCTGCAGCTATATCAAACTCATTCGGCTTTGGCGGGCACAACTCTGTGGTGGTTTTCGCTCCATACACACCCTAAACAACACCAGCCGATCAATTGGTCATCCGCCATTCGCTCTCATCGACGTTCGTGGGAACGTATTCAGTATCGAACTAGGCTTCAAATCAGCAGCTGAATCATATGGAAGCCGCGAGGAGAAATTATCGGCATCGTTTCTTTTAGTACTCCTTTCAATCCTTACCCTTTACCGAGACCAACTACGAATTCAAACATTTTTCGAGAATAAGATACCTCGGTTCATTTTTGTTGTGGTGTATGATTTCCCAACAAACCATGTTGAATTGAATTTCACTGATCGGCCTTAATCACTACAAGAATAAGGTCGGTCGTTTCTGAAGATAAAATTTATCCCAGAAATGTTTTATCAACTGAGAACTCCACTTAACTGGTGAAACTGTTCTAGAGGATAGATGTGATGATGACAACAGGTCTTCACTATAACCTTATGTTTTCTGCAAAATAGTGTAGGGAAGGACCTTCAGATCAGGAAAATTGGACTAGGATCCTGTGAGGCTTGTCACACCACAGCCCACTTCAGAACTTCAGTCAGGAGCAGTCAAATCTTCTATATGCCTCAGTAGGATCGAAATTTGCATCGTTTCCTTGATAGGTCCTCACGAATTCTAACCCCAGGGTCACGAGGGCATGATAAGTGTTTGTTTTCCATAGAAACGACAATCCGCAAGGCAGTGAGTAATTGGATTCGCGCAAATTTGCGTCTCCACTTTGAAGCTACGACTATCAAATACGAGACAGGATCTTAACTTTTACATCCTTTTTCTCTCTTCCTTCTGGCTCCTTTTCTTAATACGAAAAACCGGTTCGGAATAAAGAATCTGTAATAGTGAACAATTACCAGATCTTGAAAGAAACGACAGATAGGATCTTTGCTAGGTCATGGCCAGGGAGTGGTATCTTCAAAAGCATCAGTACAATTCAAAGAAGCATATTTGCTTGTACTGACGTTCCTGAGTCCTTGCCGGGCGGTTGCTTGCCCACTCCTCAGTTTCTCATCGTTTCCATTTCCCAGTTCTATTTGACCTACTTAACCCTTTTAAGAAGCTTTCCCTTAGAGTTACCAGTAACATCAGGGTTCCCAATCATATGGATAAAATAAGAGCTGCGCAGACTAATTTTGCTCCAATTAAATGTATACAGACCCCATAACGTTTTCAATAGATTTGTGCTGCTATAGGCCACGTCCCACCTATTATAACCTTTTTGATATTATTTTTTTTGTCTTATTTGATAGTAGAACATGGATTTAGGGGGAAGAGAGCCCGTCTGGGTTTGATCGCCAACAGCCTGAGTTGATTTCCCAAAGGGGTAGGCTTCCAGGAGTTGTTCATTGGTCTTGTATCCGGATCTTCCCAAGGACAGAACTTCTGGTCAACAGAAATAATTGAAAGTTTAGACTCCATAAGCTATCCTTGACAAGTAAATACACCACAATGCATGCTCATTTCTTTGACGGTTGTAGGGAATACCAGTACGAATGCTTTATAATTAACTTACTTAAGAACGAGTAAGTTTGGAAAATGATTTTTTAATTCAAACTCTTATTGATATCACCACAAAAACAAATCATTTATATCGTACCCACGTAGTATTTTATCATGGAATTGATTATTCGGCAGATTGGAGGCAGTTGGGGTTTATTGATTAATTATTAATATCGACAGCGTTGCAAGCACGCTCGTCGTTTTTTTTTGAAAAAAGCATCATTTTCAATAACTTCATTTTTAGTTATAGTGGCAAACGGAGCTCATAAGTCATTACTTTCTTTGGGAGATAAGGGAA
>JAGVVM010006842.1:0-21115 GCA_019149425.1 Psidium friedrichsthalianum
AAATTTTGGAGCTCCTCTCAAGGTGTAGTTCATGTTGTTGGCGAGGATTCTGCCCAACTAGGAGATCTTCATCCG
Organism: Psidium friedrichsthalianum; assembly: GCA_019149425.1. Taxonomy (NCBI): domain Eukaryota; kingdom Viridiplantae; phylum Streptophyta; class Magnoliopsida; order Myrtales; family Myrtaceae; genus Psidium; species Psidium friedrichsthalianum. The sequence goes on from JAGVVM010006842.1 coordinate 76, forward strand.
ATTCATGATACACCACCAGCCAGGCATCTTTGCTGTCCAATCCTGAAGCCTCGATCTTTGGTGTCATCCTCCACCAATTGGGAGTCCAATTCAGCCCCTGCTCAAGTCAAATTTCTACAAAAATTCATCTTTTGATCTCTTGCTGCTCGGTGTTCCATAATTACTGCACTGAAGGACAAGTTGCTGCACTATAGACCAAGTTGTTCCACTGAATTGACTAAGCTATAACACCGATTTGCTTGGAGTCCGACGCCTGCAGTCCACCGCTCGTCGTTCGCCTGCATCGCACGAAGCCAGCTACTGCCTAGCCTCGTTTTGACTTGTTGTTTGGTGTCTGATTACCTACTATTTGGAGTCCACAATCGTGGTAGTGAAGCCCCATAGCCGCTGCGAACCGCTCGAGTTCTACCACGGACAAGAGTCGATGTGAGTCCGAATCGTCATGATCTGTAATTTCGATTGTTTCAAATTTGGGGCATTACCCGCAATTTAGGTAAGAAAGTCTATCCCGAAAATATTTTGAATATCATGTTGCCTAGACTGATTGAGCTAGATTCTAGGCATATGTCATTGAATATTGCATATTTTTTTGAATTTGGCTTTTGGATATGTTTGTTGGATTTTAGATATATCTAGTAGCTTGATTTTCGAGTAAATCTAAATCCCGATCATTATCTTGAAGGAATTGCGTATATCTTCCGGAGTGTTTGAATTATCTTAAATTCGAATTTGAAGCAATCTAAGTTTTGAGCATATTTTAATGTCTTGCCAATAAACATTGGCTTGAATTGAAAATGTCTTTCCAAATTTAGAATTATCTGAATATATTTTTAAAATCTTACAAGATAATTTTCTGAGTTTGAAATGATGTGAGCTTTGGCGAATAGGGCAAGTGGACTTTAACAATTCGGGCCACTTCATGATCTTTCTGAAATTTATGTGCCATTTGTGTTTGATTTTTATGTTTAGCATATCTTTCCCTTTGCATATTGTTTGATTGTTTGCCTTTATCATATAGTTTGCACATTTATAAACAAACATGCCCATAATATATGCCCCCTTTGTCCCTAGAGCCTTCGGAAAATAAATTGCATCCCTTAGCCACGATCTTGTGGAATGGGCCGGCAACTTAGTATAGAATTTCATATTCCGCCCTTTAGTAACAAGGGATGATGTTATTTTATACAATTATCCACATACTGGCTTGAACGATAAAATTCTTCTCTAGCCCAAATCTTTGGGAATGAAAGAAAGACACAGGAAAGGTTGATACATATGAAGGGAAAGGTTCGTACATAGTTCCTATCAAATGGCCTGATGATCTCTCGAGAGTTTGTGCGGGGAACTTATGAATCGGGGTGCACCCGATTTATATCTCGATCATAATTTATATTATACATTAGACTCACATGACATAACTAGTGAGAAGCGCCGGTACACAATCTGATACATGCAATAATGGCTTGTCTGAGTGGGCGGCAAGCAAATTCTATTAACTGCGCATGTGGATTCTCTAAGTGTGCCCGGGACTTGGGGATACATGAGACCGAATAGCTCGAGATATTGAACCTGTGGAAAACAAGAAAAAAAACTTACCTCCCGGTACTATAACATACGAAACAGTCAATGAATATGTGTCGACTCGAGATGTCATGTGGATGAGAGTGGGAGGTCACTGGGAAACATAATATGTCATGAAAAACATCAAGAGAAGAAGAGTATGAAGAAGATCTACATTTTCATTGCCTTTAATGACCAACTAGGACGCTAAGCAGTACATGTACACATCTTTGGTAGCATAAGATAGTACATTTAAGTACCGTGTACTCTTCCTCGCCGTCAATAGGAGCCACCAGGATCTTTTAGTGTAATTTATCAAATGTGGTTAGCTTAATGGTGAACAAACCCCACATCTAGGGTTTATCTTCTAGGTTAACGTTTCTTTTATGGTTGTTTTACTTTTAGAATTTTTTGAACTGATATATGTGCTGTACACGAATCTATTCTCTTACGGAGTGGGCAACAACATGCTGCGACGCAGTGACTTCAACCGAAGGGCAATGAAGTCTTGCGACTTCGTCGGAAATAGGGAGCAAAGGACTCTGGCTTCTCGGCAGCGGTGGTAGGAGCTTAGCAAGTGGCAGCCACCACGGAGAGTGAGGAGCGCTCTTCTCTTGGCTTGTGTTGTTCCCCATATGTGAGCCTAATCGTGTCCCCTTTGATTTTTCAGAGAAAGCATGATTATATAGGCCTAGGATTAGGGCTTTTCTTGAGGTATCCCTTTTCTAAATAAAACCAAAGAGATTATAGAGGGAAAATCACCAAAAATTTTTGAATCTGTTGTATTTTTGTCAATTTAATCATAAACTTTTTAATTTTATCAATTGAATTCCAAACATTTTCACGTTTCTTCAATTGTGTCAATCTGGACAATTTTGGCCGAAAATCGTTGACATGGACACAAGGACTGACATGGATAATTTTTAGTAATATCTTAATATTTTTAATTATTTTTATCGTTTACTTTTATCTTTTCTTTTCTTTTTCCTCCATTAGCCACTGCCGGACCTCGTTGCTGGCATCAGGCGAGGACCATCTGGCCCTGAGTTGGTAAGGGTCACTTTCACATGGGCAGGCATGAACAACCCTTGCTTGGGGCTAGCGAGGGCTATCCTCGCTTGAGGTCGGCCGTAATGACCACAAATTTTCAATTAGCTTATTTCAAAATGTCGTCACAATAAGCACATATGATTAGTGACTAATGGCATTAATGGTTGATGATGGGACAATGAGGAAACATATCATGCTTGAACTCAGCCCCATTGAGCTAAATACATGAGAAATTGGGACCAGATGAGGACAACAGCGCACGTGGCAAGGGCATGCCAAGTGGTGCTCCTTTGGGCTCTATGTATTATCACTGATGACAAGTGGCAAGAGGATGCCAAGTGACACCCTTAGGCGCCACGTGTCACAACCAAGGTGACAGGTGGCAGACGATGGCCAAGTGGCACCATGTGTTAGCCACGTGGTGAAACTTGTGGCATTACATGGCGGTGAGGCGAGGCAACGTGCCATGTGGCATTGCCTTACCACCACCACCACCTACCCTTGTTTCCCCTATAAATACACCTTGCCATCAGTTTGTTTTGTCATTTGATCGTCAAAACAAACCACTTCTCATTCCCAAGCCAACCTCCAACCACTCGCTATCCTTGCTAGTTGCGCATGCCCTTTGTATCACCGTGTGCCCTTATTGCCGTGATTAAGACCCCAAGCATGCTGCCGTGTTGTTCATCACCACTTATGGTTTTTCCAAGCGGTTAATGAGGTTCTCACTTCATTTGAAAACAAAGGCGAGTGGATTTCTAACTCATATAGCTTTTAGAGATTGGCTTTAGAATCATATGAGAATGAATGGTTTGAGAGTTTGCCCTTGGATTTATGAAATTGTGCTTAAGTGTTGAACGTGTCATTAATAAAACTGCCGACAAAGGTAAGAGTGCATTGCATATTCATATTACCACATTTCATTGAAAGCTAAGAGAGAGTGCTGCTGTTGAGCCGACGTTGCCCCGTGGGAGCCGTACGAAAATCGGGATGCCTCCGACTAGTGGAGATATCCCTGCCGTGTGATCTAGGATGCCTCAAGCATGAGAAGCCATGTTGAGTGCTCCACGAAAATCAACACTGTGTGAGCCTGAAATGAATGTGAAACTGTCAGATGGGGAGATCAAGAGAAATCTCATGCATACATCTCGTATATGTGCATTAAGCTGCATAGTTGCATGATCATCTCATGGTATCATTTGATGTTGATTTGTAAAATTTGATGTTATGTTCTGAATTCGATGTTTATAAGTTATTGTGTTAGACTTTTAATCGTGGAGCTCTGGTTCACTGATGATGAAATCGTAATTTTGTTTCCCACTGCTTGCTACGGCGTCCCTAGGGAATGTATTAGTTCGTGCAAAGATCATGTGGACCTTCATTTTTCGGAGGTTCAATTAAAAAGTTAGTTAGTATTCTGTCGGATGAAGTGGGATTAGCTACCACCCCAGTAGTGTTTCGTTTTGGAGCTAGGTGCATAGCAGGTCAGGATGGTAAGCTGTTAGGTCCATTCCCCTTAGCTCCAAACGCAGTCAACGATGGTACTGGAGGCGTTGAAGTGTGGTGATGTTGGAGGATCAGGACGAGTATGTTGGGGGCAATATCACGTTTTGAATGGCCGGAGAAAGTTAGATGGTGTGATGATCTAGTCAAAGTTGGTGTATTTTGGTCCCGCTTTCCCAGTGGTTTTGGTTTGCATCAATGTAAAGAAAACCGAAGTTCATCTATGTACATATATATGGGGAAAATGCGATGTTTGATTTTGTGTCAAAACCTGAATTACTAGTGCTCATGTTCTAATTAATACGTGTGATATGAGTGCGAGTAGGAAAACCTATAAGGCCATACCTTGTTAGGCGTGCCTGCCGTTTATCTTGTCATGCACTTGTACCTTGTATATGTCGGGACCTAAAATTAGAAAATCTTAAGTTAACAGTTTATCGGGTTAATTAAATTAACTAACCTAATTCATACCTCCCAAGTCCTACCGAATCGCAACTAGTTTAATTTAAGAAAATTATTAAATTGGAGCCCCCATTAATCATTTCTTGGTAGGTTGATTAGACACCCAAATAAATTAATGAGAAAATTAATTTATTTCCACGAGCCAAAGAAATTGAGTCTAGAGACTTGGTTACATTAATTTGAAAAAATTAATACCCTTTTGGTACCAAATTTCATAAAAAAAAAAATTCCTTCTGATTGATGATGTGGATTGAGTGATTTTTGCTTAGAAAAATGTGACATGGATGACCATATGATACTAAAAAAGATAAATTTTTTTGTATTTCTAAATTAAATAATGACTATTATGAAAACATACCATAAAATAGAGTTATTAGAAAAATAAGAGTTATTTTTTGAGATTTATTATTTAACTAAATGAAAAATGAAATGCAAAGATTGAATAAAAATAAACAAAAAATGCCTATAATATACCTTTGATTCCGAATTTTCCAATTAATTCGCTCGTATCCAAAGGTTATGTCGGAGGGAATTTATTTGCAACATGCTCTTAGATCCGAGTCAGTAAGTGAATGAGGGTATAAAAGAACATCATCCCTTAATACAAATGATTAAACACGAAATTCTATACAAATTGCCGACCCATTTCACGAGATTGTGGCTAAGGAATGCAATTTCTTTTTCGAAGGAACAACGCACAAAGGAGCATATATTATAGACATGGTTGTTTATAAATATGCAAACTATATAATAATAGAACAATCAAACAAACATGACCAAAGATAAACTATCAAACTTGTCTTGAGCTTTTTATTTTTATTTTTTAAAAAAATAAGAGGGATACCCAAAAAATTATGAGGTGAACCATCTTTCCTCTCCAAAATTCAATCTTGATCTTTTCTCAGAATATTATCCTTAAGATTTGCAAAAAAGGTGATTCAGATAATTTTCAAAAAATTTGGACAATCATCCAACCATATCAAACATTATCTATATCATTGAATATCCATAAAAGATGAGATGATTAGACATATTCAATGCTTATGAGATAATTATTCGAAGCAAATGATATCCACAACCAACCAAATACTTATCCAATCAAGCATGCCTCTTATCCATAACATGAAAATCATCCACATGATTCAAATTTCGGTTTTTCAAGGGTTAGTCCAAAAATTGTCACCATCCAATCCACCATGTATAAAAAATTCAGCCAAGGAAGGATGAGCGAAAAATCCAGATTTTTGTTCATTGAAAATTTCAATTTTTTTTATTTTTCTTCCTAAAACGTGAACTAAAATCAATTATCAAAACATGACCAATTTTCAATATGCTAAAATATAAACTGTTTCAAGCAACTCTAGGTTGCGGCCTCTAGGGTTTCAGACATGGTTGAATTGAAGGAAATATGCCACAAGCAATATCTCAAAAAGTTCAAGTTTAATGATTAATAAAAGTTCACTTTTTTGATCAAAAAATATTTTATTTTTTCGCAAATCATATGAATCATCAATATGCAAGATTGAAACACATATTTTTTAATTAACCAAGCATCAATTCATGATCAAAAGTTGAGAGAATTATAGCTTTTTTAGCGAATTTCTAGCATGGGCATGCTTGATGAATTTGCTCAAAGTTGTACCTTTTGAGCTTGGTTTGCTACCAAACCACTCCTGAATGATCTAACACAAGTGGTAAGGTTAGATCTTAAAATAACATTGAAACAAGGACTGATAACCTCAAACTGAGGTTGAACAATGGCGAATAGTAGCTGGATTTCAGGCGAACCATGGCAATGGCATCAGATCTGAGTTGTACGACGATGGAGAGTTGGGTAGGGGCATCGGTGGATGAGTAGGTGATGTCGGTGGGCCTTTACGATAGTCAAAGGAGCTGCTTGACGAAGGAGGGAGGACAGTAGCGGCTGCAGCCCGTCGGTGGCCCACAAACAGCCTCGGGGAATCATGGTCGATACTTATTTTTTGGCTTAGGGGATTGTCTCGACCATGAGGGAAACAATCAAACCCTTAATCTCCTCTAGATTTCTAAGTTTTAGTCTCCAAATTGCTGACCAGAACTCCAGAGCTAAGACTCTTATTTATCGGCAAAAGGCTTTCCTTAATCCCAGTCAGCGTGTATGATTCATTTTTTACCATTGAATTAGTAATCCTAACTAGAGTAGGATTCAATGTGGACCATTAGATCAAAATTTTGATCCCATAAGAGTTTAGATTAGAGAAAATGCTGTGGTATCTAGAGGTTGATAGAGATAGAGTTTTAGTTTTTCAGGGCTCTAATTTTCAAGATAATCTTGTGAATTAAGTTAATTCTTGAAGAGTTTAGATCCAGCAAAATACTTAGGAAATTTCGGCCAAATGAGGGATAGTGATGGTCTTGCTGAAATTCCTAACTCTCGGGGGATTACAATGACATCTCGGGCTTCAATTAATTAAATGGCTAACCACTTAAAGGCCTCACTTAATTGAATAACCAAAATGGGCTGATTTGGATTTGAAATTATATCTAGACCCTTATAAAATTCAGCCACACCATGTATACCCTAGCCAAAATTTTTCTTTTAATTTCAAGGTCAACCGCACAAATTTTCAAATTTAGTTTGGCTTTTCTAATAGGAATATGCATTTAATTAAGCCTTTTCCAGAAAATAATTATTTGATCAGTCCAATGAGATATTTTAACAATGTTAGCTTGCCTTAACCAAAAATTATGATGAACCTTAGTCTAGACCACCTATCGTATTAAGCTCACCTCTGACTTGAATACAAAATGACAATGCACGGCTAACAAAAATTAAATATGCAATGCATGAAAAATAATTTATCGCTGAGAACTATGTTCAATTCTCATTTTTGTGTTAAAAAAAAGAAATATCAAAATTTAGGTATGAACAGTTACCCCTCTTTGAGTGGAGACTCGTAGAGGTTTTGCTCAAAGATAAAATTGAATCTAAATTTTGTCAATGCAAATGAAATGAATGATTTTTGTAGGAACTTAAATCCCATTTTATGTACATAAAAATAGTGCATTAAATGCAAGATTATAAATAACACATGAAAATACCTTTTTACCAAACACAAGAGCAAGTCGATCATAATTTGGTAAAAGTAGGGCCAAGATCACAAGAGCATGTCGATGGTGACTTGATAAAGATCAAGATCATGAGAGTAGGTCGATCGTGATTTGATGAAGTTCAAGATCACGAGAGCAAATCAATTGTAATTTGACAAAGATCAAGATCCTGAGAGCAAGTCAATCTTGACTTGATAAAGATAAAGATCAAGAACACGAGAGCAAGTCGATCATAAATTGATGAATATCTCATGAAAGTAGGTCGATCATGAATTGGGTAAATATCCAGATCAAGATAATGAGAGTAGGTTAATCATGACTTATAAAGAAAAGATCAAGAACACAAAAGCAGGTCGATCGTGAATTGATAAAAACATTATAAAAGCATGTTGATTATGAGTTGGATAAACGTATCATGAGAACAAGTCGATCATGAACTGGGTAAAGATAAAGATCAAGAATATGATAGCAAGTCAAATGTAAACGGATGAAAAAAGAAATGAAAATCACGAGAGTAGGTCGATCGTGATTTAGATAAAAGGGTCAAAATGACAACTAAAGATTGGTAGAGCTGTCAACTTGAAAAAGGTTCAGAGAAACTTACCTGGATTCCCTGATAAAACAGCTAGGGGAAGGACAAGCTGACCATGTCAAACCTCTTTTTTAGTTGAAATAGAGGTAAAAGCAATTACATGCATAAAACCAATCCAACATTATACATTGACAAATCTTGGCGAGCTTTCGCTTGCATTATAGAGCTTCACCGGGGATTTTTTGACCAATGAGGAAACCTGTTTGATTCTTTTGATTAATTCGATCAACATCGAATAAGAAACTTTCAGTTAGAAAGGACTTTCACTTGCTCTCATGAAAAAGCTTTTTGAAACCCAATCATTGATATGAGCATGAGAATCACTCAGAACTATTTTCATCATGCTTAACAAGGGTCGAGGTATCTAATAATTAGTATGACAAGATCAATCTGAGAGGGTCTTTCAAGGACTGTAATTTAGGCTTGGTCTTTAGCAAAAGGGACTCGCATGAGTCATTCAACTTTAAATTACAATAATATCATCAGTTGCATTGGGTTTACAAGTCAGGAACCCGGTGACATGAGATAGAATGATCTTGCTCGTACTTCTTTGAGTGATATTTATAAATATTTGAAATCTTACTTAACCCAAGTGCGCCTAATCTAAAGAGGCTTTGATAAGAGTTGTAATGTTGGTTTAGGTAGGTTTGAAATGAAAGGCCAATTCATAGCGAAAGGGTAGCATGAATAAATTGGAGATCATCCATCTTTGATACTTTGAGGCACTATTGGATCATGCTGCAAGTGATTCTATAGACTTTCCACAAATAATCTTTCTTTTAAGGAATGTTCTCGCGAATACCTTAGTCAAAGGTCTCCCCTCTTTCTTCTTTTGAGGATTTTTCGAAAGATTTTTTCTTATGACATTCTGAATTTCGACCCCTTTTCGGGATTTGTAAACAGGATATTTCATTAATGCACTATAGTAAATCTCACTCGAAACTGATCACTCTGAGATTACTAACTAAAGGGGAAAGGCTAACTAGGAATTTAAGTACATAGACCAAATTATCGATATGCGTAACTCCTGAAAGTCGCCCATTAGTTTGAAAATTTACTACAAGTCGCCATCATGTGAGTTTGGCCATGACTTGATTTCGAAAGTGGATAATCAACTTTCACGAGCGTCACTATGGCAAAAAATTGGACATCGCCTCAAAAGGCTTGGAAATTGGCCGATTGGTTCTAGAGTGTTGAGAAAAAGGCAGTAAATGGGAAATGACTGTTTCGCTACAGTTTGCTTTAGAACTCTCTAGATTTGTGATGGTAGTATTTTTAGTGAGATTAAAATGTAATCCAAAGTAGTTTTGCGTCCGATTCTGTTCGCGCTTGAGCCTCAATCAATCCGATTATGCCCGTTCAGTCTCGAAATGGCGATGATCCTGAGAATGTCTCGTCGGATATCAAATCAATCTCGTCAAATGACCATCGGTCACCATTAGTCAAACTTTTGACTAGTCAAATCGTGAATAGTATCATGAATAGTGGAAAATCAATAATAGGCAGCTTTTGGCCACTGAAAAAACCGCCACTCGTTCACTGCCCAAACGTTGTCATTTTGAGACGTCTTTTTAACCACATCTTCACTATCTCTCTAGTAGTTTTCTACAAAAATCAGCTCAAGATCAGTCCCGAACACCTTAAACAGAAACCAAAACCGAACCCCCCGCAAGCTGTTTTCAGGTTGCTGTTTCTATCTTTTTTCATCGTTTTCACAGTCGTCATCACACCGCTTTGGAACTTTCTACCAACTATGATGTGTGAGTTCTTCCTCTTTCTTTCCTTGACATTTTAACATAAGAATCAGCCCTAGATGAGTTCTAAATCATGCGGGAATTTCATTTTTAACAGCCCTACGCGTTGTCGCCTTCTTGCTAGTCTTTTGTGACCCAACTCTATTCTAGTTTGGTTTGGGGCTTCTTGCTAATTTTTTTCTGCTAAGCCAAGCCCCCTAAAACCTTGAGTAGGTTTTAATGATTCTTGACTAGACTCTAGTGTGCAATCGAGTAGATCGTATAGGAAAACATTGATTGATTTGCGATTTTTTGTGAAAATCGATTATGTGCACATACTCTTGGTGTACTGTTTACAGGCCATGTGGTACTATTCAAGATTCAAGTTAGGCTTTCCATGGTATCGATGATGTCCAGTGGTTAAAATACCGAAATTGATATTTTTTGGAGTGTTTTGGGCAAAAACTGGGCATGGGACTGATTTGTTCTGTTTACTGTTTTCACGAGCTTAGAGTACTGTTCACAATGCTATCCATTTGTGTTTAGAGTCAATTATTGAGAGCTCCTGAGCCAAAATGCATATTTTTAGTGTAGAAATGCAACTAGGTAATTTTGGCAAAATTGTGAGCAATGGGACAACGTGATTGGCTTAAATATTGTTGTTTGGTCATGGAATTTAATATAGCCAGTCGATATTTGAAGAATTGCTAGACGGTCATTGTTGTGAATTATGCTCGGTTGCAATTGCATTGGTTTATCCGCCCAGACGCATTGGCTTGTTTTAAAAAATTGGTTCGATTCAGATGTATGTCACACTGATACACATGTTTACCTGACCACACTAAGGTCAAACCTCGATTTAAAATTCTCGCATTTCGTCTCACCTGTCCTATCGAGCAAACGAAATCTTGTCATCCATTAGCTCCCTTGAGAGATGTAAAAAATCCAGAGAGGGTCGTTACACTTACAATGTGCTCATATTAAATCTTTCTAGTATTTTTGTGGGGGGGGGGGAGTGGGGGTTTTTTTTCTTTTTCAATGTACTTCTCCTAAGAAGCCGAAAGTTTCTTATTGCTTCCTATCAGGAGTAATCTGCTGTCAATGATTTTGCTAGTTACCAAAGATCCTTCATCTTGCAAAATCTTTACTCAAACTCTTTTTGAACTCTTGATTTTATTAGCATCATGCCCAACTTATCACACATGTCATCCACATAGAGTGGAGATAATAAAATCATCATATGGAATCTTTCGTAAAGACCAATAGTTAAGTTGGTCTTATCATATCCATCAGCTTTCATGATGTATTAAACTTCATATACCATTGTCTTGGTGCTTCTTGAGACCGATATAGGCTTCTTTCTCAACTTGCATATAAGAATGCTCTTTGCATTCAACTTTAAACCTTTCGCAGTTGCTCCTTATATATATATATTATATATATATATATATATATAGAGAGCAACTGGAAGGTTTTAAAGTTGAATGCAAAGAGCATCTTATATGCATTGAGAAAGAGCCTATATGGTCTCAAGCAAGCACAAGACAATGGTATATGAAGTTTAATACATTCATGAAGCTGATGGATATGATAAGACCAACTCTAACTCTTGTGTCTTTACGAAAAGATTTCCATATGATGATTTATTATCCTCCTACTCTATGTGGATGACATGTTGATAGTTGGGCATGATGCTAATAAAATCAAGAGTTTCAAAATGAGTTTGAGTAAAGATTTTGGCAATGAAGGATCTTTGGTCAACTAAGCAAATCATTGACATGAGGATTACTCCGATAGGAAGAATAAGAAACTTTGGCTATCTTAGGAGAAGTACATTGAAAAAGTACTAGAAGATTTAATATGAGTACATGTAAGTGTCACGACCCTCTTGAGATTTTTACATATCTCAAGGGAGCTAATGGATTGACAAGATTTCGTTTGCTCGATAGGACAGGTGAGATCGACATGGAGGAATTTTAATCGAGGTTGACCTTAGTTGGTCAGGTAACATGTGATCAGTGTGCATACCATCGGAATCGTAACCAATTTTTTAAAACAATGCAATGCAGTCTGGGCGGATAAAACAATGCAATTGCAACCGAGCATAATTCACAACAATGCGAGTCTAGGCAATTCTCAGATATAGACTTGGCTATATTAATTCCATGACCAAACACAATATTTAAGCCAATCACTTGTCCATTGCTCACAATTTTGCCAAAATTACCTAGTTTGCATTTTACACTAAATATGCATTTTGGGCTCACGATATCTCATAATTGACTCTAAACACAAATGGATAGCATGTGAACAGTACTCTAAGCTCGTGAACAGTACCACAGAAAATCATTCATGCCCAGTTTTTGCCCAAACACTCCAAAATCTCATTTTTCGGTATTTAAACCTCACTGACCATCATCGATACCCATGGAAAGCTAAACTTGACATGAATAGTACCACATTGGGCGTAAACAGTACACCAGAGTATGTGCACATAATCGATTTCACAAAAATCGCCAAATCAATCAATTTTTCTATACGATCTACCTCGATTGCACCCTAGAGTCTATTCAAGAATCATCTAACATCCTACTCAAGGTTTAGGGGTTGGCTTAGCAGAAAATTTAGCAAAGAAGCCCACAAACCAACTAGAATAGAGTGGTTTCAAAAAGACAGCAGAAGGCGACAACGCGTAGGGCTGGTTCAAATGAAATTCCCGATGATTTAGAACTCATCTAGGGCTATTCTTATGTTAAAATGTCAAGGAAAGAAAGAGGAAGAAACTCATAGTTGGTTAGAAATTCAAGCGTGTGATGACGACTGTGAAAACGATGAAAAATGATAGAACCGCAACTGAAAAACAGCTTGTGCGGGGTTCGGTTTGGTTCTGTTTAAGGTGTTCCGGGACTGATCTTGAGCTGAATTTTTGTAGAAAACTACTAGAGAATAGTGAAGATGTGGTTAAAAAGACGTCTCAAAATGACAACGTTTGGGCAGTGAAACGAGTGGCGGTTTTTTCAGTGGCCAAAAGCTGCCTATTATTGATTTTCACTATTCAGGATACTATTCACGATTTGACTAGTCAAAAGTTTGACTAATGGTGACCGATGGTCCATTTGACGAGATTGATTTGATATCCGACGAGACATTTCTCAGGATTATGCCATTTCGAGACTGAACGGGCATAATCGGGATTGATTGAGGCTCAAGCGGCGAACAGAATCGGACGCAAACTACTTTGGATTACATTTCTAATCTTCACTAAAAATACTACCATCACAAATCTAGAGAGTCTAACGCAAACTGTAGCTAAAACAGTCATTTACCATTTACTGCCTTGTCTTCTTCCACACTCTAGAACCAATCGGCCAATTTCCAAGCCTTTTGAGGCGATGTCCAATTTTTTGCCATAGTGACGCTCGTGAAAGTTGATTATCCACTTTCGAAATTCAAGTCATTGCCAAACTCACATGATGGCGACTTTAGTAAATTTTCAAACTAATGGGCGACTTTCAGAGTTTAGCTATCGATAATTTGGTCTATGTACTTAGATTCCTAGTTAGCCTTTCCCTTTAGTTAGTAATGCTCAGATGTGATCAGTTTCGAGTGAGATTTATCTATATTGCATTAATGAAATATCCTGTTTACAATCCAAAAAAGGGGTCGAATTCAGAACTGTCATAAGAAAAATCTTTCGAAAAATCCTCAAAAGGAAGAAAGAGGGAGACCTTTGACTAAGTTATTCGCGAGAACATTCCTTAAAAGAAAGATTATTTGTGGAAAGTCTATAGAATCACTTGCGCATGATCAATAGTGCTCAAAGTATCAAAGATGGTGATCTCCAATTTATTCATGATATCCCTTTCGCTATGAATTGGCCTTTTCATTTCAACCTACCTAAACCAACATTACCACTCTTATCAAGCCTCTTTAGATTAGGGCACTTGGGTTAACGTAAGATTTCAAATATTTATAAATATCACTCAAAGAAGTACGAGCAAGATCATTCTATCTCATGTCACCGGGTTCCTGACTTGTAAACCCAATGCAACTGATGATATTATTGTAATTTAAAGTTGAATGACTCATGCGAGTCCCTTTGCTAAAGACCAAGCCTAAATTACAGTCCTTGAAAGACCTCTCAGATTGATCTTGTCATACTAATTATTAGATACCTCGACCCTTGTTAAGCATGATGAAAATAGTTCTGAGTGATTCTCATGCTCATATCAATGATTGGGTTTCAAAAAGCTTTTTCATGAGAGCAGTGAAAGTCCTTTCTAACTGAAAGTTTCTTATTCGATGTTGATCGAATTTAATCAAAAGAATCAAACAGGTTTCCTCATTGGTCAAAAAATCCCCGGTGAAGCTCTATAATGCAAGCGAAAGCTCGCCAAGATTTGTCAATGTATAATGTTGGATTGGTTTTATGCATGTAATTGCTTTTACCTCTATTTTCAACTAAAAAGAGGTTTGACATGGTCAGCTTGTCCTTCCCCTAGCTGTTTTATCAGGGAATCCAGGTAAGTTTCTCTGAACCTTTTTCAAGTTGACAGCTCTACCAATCTTTAGTTGTCATTTTGACCCTTTTATCTAAATCACGATCGACCTACTCTCGTGATTTTCATTTCTTTTTTCATCCGTTTACATTTGACTTGCTATCATATTCTTGATCTTTATCTTTACCCAGTTCATGATCGACTTGTTCTCATGATACGTTTATCCAACTCATAATCAACATGCTTTTATAATGTTTTTATCAATTCACGATCGACCTGCTTTTGTGTTCTTGATCTTTTCTTTATAAGTCATGATTAACCTACTCTCATTATCTTGATCTGGATATTTACCCAATTCATGATCGACCTACTTTCATGAGATATTCATCAATTTATGATCGACTTGCTCTCGTGTTCTTGATCTTTATCTTTATCAAGTCAAGATTGACTTGCTCTCAGGATCTTGATCTTTGTCAAATTACAATTGATTTGCTCTCGTGATCTTGAACTTCATCAAATCACGATCGACCTACTCTCATGATCTTGATCTTTATCAAGTCACCATCGACATGCTCTTGTGATCTTGGCCCTACTTTTACCAAATTATGATCGACTTGCTCTTGTGTTTGGTAAAAAGGTATTTTCATGTGTTATTTATAATCTTGCATTTAATGCACTATTTTTATGTACATAAAATGGGATTTAAGTTCCTACAAAAATCATTCATTTCATTTGCATTGACAAAATTTAGATTCAATTTTATCTTTGAGCAAAACCTCTACGAGTCTCCACTCAAAGAGGGGTAACTGTTCATACCTAAATTTTGATATTTCTTTTTTTTAACACAAAAATGAGAATTGAACATAGTTCTCAGCGATAAATTATTTTTCATGCATTGCATATTTAATTTTTGTTAGCCGTGCATTGTCATTTTGTATTCAAGTCAGAGGTGAGCTTAATACGATAGGTGGTCTAGACTAAGGTTCATCATAATTTTTGGTTAAGGCAAGCTAACATTGTTAAAATATCTCATTGGACTGATCAAATAATTATTTTCTGGAAAAGGCTTAATTAAATGCATATTCCTATTAGAAAAGCCAAACTAAATTTGAAAATTTGTGCGGTTGACCTTGAAATTAAAAGAAAAATTTTGGCTAGGGTATACATGGTGTGGCTGAATTTTATAAGGGTCTAGATATAATTTCAAATCCAAATCAGCCCATTTTGGTTATTCAATTAAGTGAGGCCTTTAAGTGGTTAGCCATTTAATTAATTGAAGCCCGAGATGTCATTGTAATCCCCGAGAGTTAGGAATTTCAGCAAGACCATCACTATCCCTCATTTGGCCGAAATTTCCTAAGTATTTTGCTGGATCTAAACTCTTCAAGAATTAACTTAATTCACAAGATTATCTTGAAAATTAGAGCCCTGAAAACTAAAACTCTATCTCTATCAACCTCTAGATACCACAGCATTTTCTCTAATCTAAACTCTTATGGGATCAAAATTTTGATCTAATGGTCCACATTGAATCCTACTCTAGTTAGGATTACTAATTCAATGGTAAAAATGAATCATACGCTGACTGGGATTAAGGAAAGCCTTTTGCCGATAAATAAGAGTCTTAGCTCTGGAGTTCTGGTCAGCAATTTGGAGACTAAAACTTAGAAATCTAGAGGAGATTAAGGGTTTGATTGTTTCCCTCATGGTCGAGACAATCCCCTAAGCCAAAAAATAAGTATCGACCATGATTCCCCGAGGCTGTTTGTGGGCCACCGACGGGCTGCAGCCGCTACTGTCCTCCCTCCTTCGTCAAGCAGCTCCTTTGACTATCGTAAAGGCCCACCGACATCACCTACTCATCCACCGATGCCCCTACCCAACTCTCCATCGTCGTACAACTCAGATCTGATGCCATTGCCATGGTTCGCCTGAAATCCAGCTACTATTCGCCATTGTTCAACCTCAGTTTGAGGTTATCAGTCCTTGTTTCAATGTTATTTTAAGATCTAACCTTACCACTTGTGTTAGATCATTCAGGAGTGGTTTGGTAGCAAACCAAGCTCAAAAGGTACAACTTTGAGCAAATTCATCAAGCATGCCCATGCTAGAAATTCGCTAAAAAAGCTATAATTCTCTCAACTTTTGATCATGAATTGATGCTTGGTTAATTAAAAAATATGTGTTTCAATCTTGCATATTGATGATTCATATGATTTGCGAAAAAATAAAATATTTTTTGATCAAAAAAGTGAACTTTTATTAATCATTAAACTTGAACTTTTTGAGATATTGCTTGTGGCATATTTCCTTCAATTCAACCATGTCTGAAACCCTAGAGGCCGCAACCTAGAGTTGCTTGAAACATTTATATTTTAGCATATTGAAAATTGGTCATGTTTTGATAATTGATTTTAGTTCACGTTTTAGGAAGAAAAATAAAAAAAATTGAAATTTTCAATGAACAAAAATCTGGATTTTTCGCTCATCCTTCCTTGGCTGAATTTTTTATACATGGTGGATTGGATGGTGACAATTTTTGGACTAACCCTTGAAAAACCGAAATTTGAATCATGTGGATGATTTTCATGTTATGGATAAGAGGCATGCTTGATTGGATAAGTATTTGGTTGGTTGTGGATATCATTTGCTTCGAATAATTATCTCATAAGCATTGAATATGTCTAATCATCTCATCTTTTATGGATATTCAATGATATAGATAATGTTTGATATGGTTGGATGATTGTCCAAATTTTTTGAAAATTATCTGAATCACCTTTTTTGCAAATCTTAAGGATAATATTCTGAGAAAAGATCAAGATTGAATTTTGGAGAGGAAAGATGGTTCACCTCATAATTTTTTGGGTATCCCTCTTATTTTTTTAAAAAATAAAAAATAAAAAGCTCAAGACAAGTTTGATAGTTTATCTTTGGTCATGTTTGTTTGATTGTTCTATTATTATATAGTTTGCATATTTATAAACACCATGTCTATAATATATGCTCCTTTGTGCGTTGTTCCTTCGAAAAAGAAATTGCATTCCTTAGCCACAATCTCGTGAAATGGGTCGGCAATTTGTATAGAATTTCGTGTTTAATCATTTGTATTAAGGGATGATGTTCTTTTATACCCTCATTCACTTACTGACTCGGATCTAAGAGCATGTTGCAAATAAATTCCCTCCGACATAACCTTTGGATACGAGCGAATTAATTGGAAAATTCGGAATCAAAGGTATATTATAGGCATTTTTGTTTATTTTTATTCAATCTTTGCATTTCATTTTTCATTTAGTTAAATAATAAATCTCAAAAAATAACTCTTATTTTTCTAATAACTCTATTTTATGGTATGTTTTCATAATAGTCATTATTTAATTTAGAAATACAAAAAAATTTATCTTTTTTAGTATCATATGGTCATCCATGTCACATTTTTCTAAGCAAAAATCACTCAATCCACATCATCAATCAGAAGGATTTTTTTTTTTATGAAATTTGGTACCAAAAGGGTATTAATTTTTTCAAATTAATGTAACCAAGTCTCTAGACTCAATTTCTTTGGCTCGTGGAAATAAATTAATTTTCTCATTAATTTATTTGGGTGTCTAATCAACCTACCAAGAAATGATTAATGGGGGCTCCAATTTAATAATTTTCTTAAATTGAACTAGTTGCGATTCGGTAGGACTTGGAGGTATGAATTAGGTTAGTTAATTTAATTAACCCGATAAACTGTTAACTTAAGATTTTCTAATTTTAGGTCCCGACATATACAAGGTACAAGTGCATGACAAGATAAACGGCAGGCACGCCTAACAAGGTATGGCCTTATAGGTTTTCCTACTCGCACTCATATCACACGTATTAATTAGAACATGAGCACTAGTAATTCAGGTTTTGACACAAAATCAAACATCGCATTTTCCCCATATATATGTACATAGATGAACTTCGGTTTTCTTTACATTGATGCAAACCAAAACCACTGGGAAAGCGGGACCAAAATACACCAACTTTGACTAGATCATCACACCATCTAACTTTCTCCGGCCATTCAAAACGTGATATTGCCCCCAACATACTCGTCCTGATCCTCCAACATCACCACACTTCAACGCCTCCAGTACCATCGTTGACTGCGTTTGGAGCTAAGGGGAATGGACCTAACAGCTTACCATCCTGACCTGCTATGCACCTAGCTCCAAAACGAAACACTACTGGGGTGGTAGCTAATCCCACTTCATCCGACAGAATACTAACTAACTTTTTAATTGAACCTCCGAAAAATGAAGGTCCACATGATCTTTGCACGAACTAATACATTCCCTAGGGACGCCGTAGCAAGCAGTGGAAACAAAATTACGATTTCATCATCAGTGAACCAGAGCTCCACGATTAAAAGTCTAACACAATAACTTATAAACATCGAATTCAGAACATAACATCAAATTTTACAAATCAACATCAAATGATACCATGAGATGATCATGCAACTATGCAGCTTAATGCACATATACGAGATGTATGCATGAGATTTCTCTTGATCTCCCCATCTGACAGTTTCACATTCATTTCAGGCTCACACAGTGTTGATTTTCGTGGAGCACTCAACATGGCTTCTCATGCTTGAGGCATCCTAGATCACACGGCAGGGATATCTCCACTAGTCGGAGGCATCCCGATTTTCGTACGGCTCCCACGGGGCAACGTCGGCTCAACAGCAGCACTCTCTCTTAGCTTTCAATGAAATGTGGTAATATGAATATGCAATGCACTCTTACCTTTGTCGGCATTTTTATTAATGACACGTTCAACACTTAAGCACAATTTCATAAATCCAAGGGCAAACTCTCAAACCATTCATTCTCATATGATTCTAAAGCCAATCTCTAAAAGCTATATGAGTTAGAAATCCACTCGCCTTTGTTTTCAAATGAAGTGAGAACCTCATTAACCGCTTGGAAAAACCATAAGTGGTGATGAACCAACACGGCAGCATGCTTGGGGTCTTAATCACGGCAATAAGGGCACACGGTGATACAAAGGGCATGCGCAACTAGCAAGGATAGCGAGTGGTTGGAGGTTGGCTTGGGAATGAGAAGTGGTTTGTTTTGACGATCAAATGACAAAACAAACTGATGGCAAGGTGTATTTATAGGGGAAACAAGGGTAGGTGGTGGTGGTGGTAAGGCAATGCCACATGGCACGTTGCCTCGCCTCACCGCCATGTAATGCCACAAGTTTCACCACGTGGCTAACACATGGTGCCACTTGGCCATCGTCTGCCACCTGTCACCTTGGTTGTGACACGTGGCGCCTAAGGGTGTCACTTGGCATCCTCTTGCCACTTGTCATCAGTGATAATACATAGAGCCCAAAGGAGCACCACTTGGCATGCCCTTGCCACGTCGCTGTTGTCCTCATCTGGTCCCAATTTCTCATGTATTTAGCTCAATGGGGCTGAGTTCAAGCATGATATGTTTCCTCATTGTCCCATCATCAACCATTAATGCCATTAGTCACTAATCATATGTGCTTATTGTGACGACATTTTGAAATAAGCTAATTGAAAATTTGTGGTCATTACGGCCGACCTCAAGCGAGGATAGCCCTCGCTAGCCCCAAGCAAGGGTTGTTCATGCCTGCCCATGTGAAAGTGACCCTTACCAACTCAGGGCCAGATGGTCCTCGCCTGATGCCAGCAACGAGTCCGGCAGTGGCTAATGGAGGAAAAAGAAAAGAAAAGATAAAAGTAAACGATAAAAATAATTAAAAATATTAAGATATTACTAAAAATTATCCATGTCAGTCCTTGTGTCCATGTCAACGATTTTCGGCCAAAATTGTCAGATTGACACAATTGAAGAAACGTGAAAATGTTTGGAATTCAATTGATAAAATTAAAAGTTTATGATTAAATTGACAAAAATACAACAGATTCAAAAATTTTTGGTGATTTTCCCTCTATAATCTCTTTGGTTTTATTTAGAAAGGGATACCTCAAGAAAAGCCCTAATCCTAGGCCTATATAATCATGCTTTCTCTGAAAAATCAAAGGGGACACGATTAGGCTCACATATGGGGAACAACACAAGCAAGAGAAGAGCGCTCCTCACTCTCCGTGGTGGCTGCCACTTGCTAAGCTCCTACCACCGCTGCCGAGAAGCCAGAGTCCTTTGCTCCCTATTTCCGACGAAGTCGCAAGACTTCATTGCCCTTCGGTTGAAGTCACTGCGTCGCAGCATGTTGTTGCCCACTCCGTAAGAGAATAGATTCGTGTACAGCACATATATCAGTTCAAAAAATTCTAAAAGTAAAACAACCATAAAAGAAACGTTAACCTAGAAGATAAACCCTAGATGTGGGGTTTGTTCACCATTAAGCTAACCACATTTGATAAATTACACTAAAAGATCCTGGTGGCTCCTATTGACGGTGAGGAAGAGTACACGGTACTTAAATGTACTATCTTATGCTACCAAGATGTGTACATGTACTGCTTAGCGTCCTAGTTGGTCATTAAAGGCAATGAAAATGTAGATGAA
>JAGVVM010006843.1:0-19082 GCA_019149425.1 Psidium friedrichsthalianum
AATTTCTATGATTGTGATTGATAGGATAGATACTCCCATTTACATGAACCCATTAGACTTTTAAAGCCTACCTTACCTAATCTCGCCTGCATGAACTCCTTAGATTAGGAAAATCATTCAACTTAGGTACCGAAAGAGCGTCGATAGTAATATCGGCGTAACTAAGTCCCGAATCCAGAATCTCTGGTTTTCGCGAATCGAACGATTTCTCCCAATCGCTCGATAGGGTTTCCAATCATACCCTCCAAGAAATGATTGGTGGCGACTCCGATGGCATGCACACTGATCACATGTCACTCGACCACACTAAGGTCGACTTTGATTTAAATCTTTCCTGACGCGATTTGGTATGGGCCTGGGAGGGCCCGAGCGAAGCCCAAATTTCCAAATGGGCCTAGCAATCCATTAACTCCCTCGGGATCCGAAAATCTCGGGAGGGTCGCGACAACCGCGATGGTCTCCAAGCGTCTCTCCTCGCTTTCTTCATCCATGTGAACCTTAAAACCCCAAATCAATTCGATGATTTGGCATCTTGCAGGAGTCTCATGCCCAAATCATGCCGATAATTTCGAGAGAAAAGCTGATTTTGCCGAAGGAGTTAAGACGGAGATGGGCGTCGCCTAAGGTGAGATGTGATGTGCACTTTTGCTTCTGATGCAAAGAGATGGACATGGGTGACGCCTAAGCTGTCTAACTTCTGATATCAACACATCATAATCGTTTTCTTCTTTTTTTGTCATTTCTTTTTTAACAAATTTGTTTGTGAGACTGAAAGAGGGTATGATCAATCCAGACAATGTTTTTCTGTGTGTAGACCATTTCAAAACTCATAGATAAGCAACAATAAAAGCAAAGTGGTCTCCACTACTACTTCTTAATGACATGGTCGCCTGGAGTGAAGCAAAGCATTAAAAAATTTGTCAATTTCTTTCATTTAATATGTTTTGTTAACACAGGCAACCGCCGCCGACCACTAACAACTGCCTTCGCCAGCCGCCGGTCACCAGATTTCGTAGGGGCAAAAGGGAAAAGAAAATAGAAAATAAAAATAAAGAGAAAAAGTACATTTTAAAAAAATAAAAAATAACTTTTAATAAAATTATAAAAAAAAATTCACAATATTTGTATTGCATAAAAGTGTTTTAGCAATTTCATTTTTTTCAAAAAAAAATTATAAGAAACAAGTATTCTGTAATTTGGTGAAATACAAAAATGTTTAAATAACACGGTCGGGTCTTGGTATGGGTTTAATCGGATATAGGTCACTAGATTTGCACCGTATAGAAATAAGTCGGACCATAATCGACCCAATCCAAACTCAATCCAACCCACTCATTTGACGCACCTAGCGGTGGAGCACTTATAATGCCATCAAAGTATTGATGATAGCCATGGGATCCTTTTCAAGCATACCAAACATAATGAAGTTCCGGATTATCCTCCTGCGAAAGGAATAATAGAAGCGCTATTTCTGTCAAATGCCCTTCTTGAAACTGGCATAGAACCAACGGAAATCCAGCAAAGCCAGACTTCCTCTAAACTGAAGGGAATTCTCTCGTACTCTACGCATGCTTATCTGATCCAAGAGATCCCCATAGAGTCTTAAGAAGCTTAGAATCAGCACGATCGAGAATCATGTAAAACTAGATAAAGAGAGTTTCCTCTTGATGTACAAAAAGGTCCTCTTTCTGAAACTCTATGCCCTTTTCTTTTCTTTTTTTTTTGGAAGGAGTCCGTAGTGAGAATGGGCGACACCCTTTTCCAAACAGTGAAAGAAACTTATGCTGGAAGTTCGTTTCCCTAGTTACCTTCTGGGGAAAACGTTAGTAGCATTGTTTCTTCACCCCATACCAAGGAATACATTTGATATCCTCTTTAATAGTCAGGGTCCAATGTGTCCTAGACTTTGGCTTTTGTAACAGGCGAACTACATTTGGCTTTTAAATTTTTAAATTTAAGTAGTTCACGAACAAAGTGAGTAAGAACAAAATCAAGGTTCAACATAAGTGTTTCACTGTGAATTCCCTTGATTTCCACCATTGCCATAGAAGTATAGCATATTCCTTTCCAATTGAAGAATTATGTTATAGCTTATAAAAGGTTTAGTGGAATGCCAACAGTTCCAATTCCCGAGCATTGTTTTTGTGGAAAACTAATGGACCAAAATATTATTCCCAAGCCTGTACAAGGGATGCAACTTCAGGAACTGCTGCTTTGAAAGAGGCAAATATAAGTGATGAAAAAGGTGAAGGGGAGACTAGCTTTTGGACAGAATTATGTATCCACAAGCAACATTTAGCTGGCTCTATGATATGAGCAATTGTGTGAGAGATGCAACTTCAGGAAACTGATGTTCCTCTACTTATAGACACTAATCACCGACTTAGCCATGCAATTATCCCTATTCTTGTTGAAGATTTTTCTTTCTTTTCCACATAGTTCTAGAGACTAACACTGCTATCATAGCCTTGTCAGGTTGATTTTGGACGTTTGTCCTAACAGATCTAAACCCCACCACTCCACAGCCCATCAAACATTCTGCTTCCCAATAACCTCGTTCAGCTAGATTCATGATGAACAATATAAAATTAAAATTGGTCATCAAAGGTAAAACTATAAAATAAAATAATAATAAAAAATTCTCGCAGCTGTATGATTCAGCCTTTCCCCAGCATAGTTGTTTCAGCAGCAAACCATGATTATCTAGAATATCCTCCTGTATGAGAATCCTTTATCATCCAAGTTATTAACTTTGTAGCAACTTGAGGCAAAAGAGCACACAGAGGATAAGCATGTAGGAGTCGCCTGTGGTTGGTGCTGATATTCTGACTGAAACGTATGTTAGCCATACCGGACAACAATACTTGGAAGAAAAAACTGAAATTGACAAGTATTTGGATGAAAGATGTGAACATTATTGCCCTGAATTTGATATCTTAAGTTGGTGGAAAGTAAATTCTTCAAGATATCATATTCTCTCTTCCGTTGCTCGAGATATTTTGGCCGTGCCCATCTCAACTGTAGCTTCAGAGGCCGCATTTAGCACAGGAGGTCGTGTGTTTGATGTGTTTAGTAGCTCCTTGACCCTAAGCATGGTGGAGGCTCTTTTATGTGCTCAAGACTACTTATGATCTGTGCCGCTTCCACTTACGATTGAATAGAACTTAGAAGAATTTGAAATCCTTGAGCCAGGTGAGAAAGATATTGTTGTAGAATATTGATACCCTTCTATATCTCAAAGCATACGTCATTAGTTCTCATTTTCAAAGTGAATATAATGCAAAATTGCCAACTACGACCATGGAGCTAAACTCGGTATTGAATTCTCTTGATGATTGACGAAGTTGGAGATTGGTACTTGTTAAACCAATTTTTTATTCTTGTTGTGAATTTACTTCTTCATATTTTGCATTAGGCATTTACTGATTGTTGTCGTCTTTATTTCCTTTTGGCAGTTTGACTTTATGTTATCCTCACTAAATTCGAAGCTTGTTTCTAAGAGTATGTGATTCATGTGTACCGTTCAGTGTGGGTTTTTATCAGATGTCCAAGATTGCTGTAACACCATCAATCGTTCTGGCTGAATTCATTTTCCACGACAAAAGAGTATCTTTCTTAAAGGTAATGGTCTCGTCTAACGAAAAACGGTCTCGTCCACGTTTCTATGCAGACTATATGCCTGAATATAAGTTCTAGCTATGATATGGAAAAGTTCGTCTAGGTCCCAGTTTGATATGTTTTCCAGCTCCTGGATGTGTACTTCCCAAACTGACATGTTTAATTCACTGGATAAATAATAAATCCAGGAACAAAAAACTCACTGTTGCTGCTTCATTGATTTATTTCCTCCGTATAACAAGCTTGACAAATCTGAATTCTGACCACATGAAATTCTTATCTCCATTTTTGAAAGAGGATAGATGGTTTGAAAGAGAATCTGCCAAATGTTTATTTTGAGACGTAACCGTTGTTGATAGTCGATTTCATGAAAATGATATTGAGGCATATTTCCTTTGAAAGTTTGTATTCTGGCCACGCAAGATTTATATGATAGTACTAAGAAAAGATCTCTGTTATTTGTGCTCATTTTATTTTGCTCAGTCGGGGATGGGGCTGCTGGAACTTGACTGATATCCAACATCTCCTAAATATGCAAGAGAAGGGAACCATTTTCAGTATCCGCTTAGTAGAGTCAGATCTGCCTATCATCTCCTCAGGAAATCAGCTTCCCTGAAGCCTTTGCAGTTTCCAGCTCCGTGCAGATTGATGGTAACTTAGTGGGAGATTGACTGCCCATGTAACTTAGTCAGTTGATTCAGAAGAAGGATCCGTTCATCACCTAAATGTGCATTGTGTGACAAACCTAAATCTGTGGAGCACCTTATTCTTATGCGTGATTGAAGTAGAGCTGTCTCGTTTAGCTATTAATGGATTGAAAATCATTGCAAAATATGAATTGAGCCTTCTCTGAATATATTTAAGACTGTTTATGATGTATATTCCCTGATGCCAAATGTCTCCTCTGCCTTGATTAATTCAAAGTGCATTATCTATTTGTTTGTGCTTGAAAATAGGTAGTGGTTAACACATCTTTTGTGTCCGTGCATCGTTAGCTTTCTGAGTCAAATAGCCTTTGTCCCGTTTTGACCTGAGAGAAAGTTTTTATCTATGAATTTTTGTACTAACTTACAACTTTTATTTACCTTAATTCCCAACTTTTTCTGTACGATTAAGTCACCAACTCATTTTGCATTACTAACTCTTATTTTGAATTATTTACCAACATTTGTTCTTTTAAATTACTAACCTTTCTTAAAAAGTTCTCCTATTATTTATTAACTTTATTGCCTGTTGCGGCGATTTTCTTTGGTTCCATTTGAAAAACATAAGTTAAGAAATTTTCAAAAAAAAAAAAATACTAAACCCGACCTGACCCACTTTTTTGTTCACTTCATTTTCGATTCGGGTCAGAGTCAGGGCAAGTAACGAACACCTCTTTTAATAGCCAGGTCGAGTAGGATGGTATGGAGCCCGATCCTACCCTATGCTATCCTACCGATTGGCACCCATGGTTGGCTCCATCCTCTATAAACACACACCTCTGATCATATTTTTAAAATTCGCGAATTTCTACTATTGAGCTATTTTCTTTGTATGAGTTGTATAACTTTAGTAACATGAAGTTTCTCATTCTCTCCGTGCACTGGTGAATTGAATTCTTGCATTCAATTCTTTGTACCCTTCTTCTCATTTTCAGATGAGTAATTGTACTCTTTTTGGCAAAAGAAAGGATATCCATTCATGGAATAGTTTTGCAAAACGAACTTATTTGAACAAGAAAAATGTTTCACTTCCGCACTAACTTTAGGGAAAATTCCAAATAAGAGCCCCAAGTTTCCTCGTTTTCTCAAATAGGAGTCTAAAATTAACATTGTTTTAAATAAAAGTTTGAAGTGCATTCTTCATCTTAAATAAAGGCCTCAAGTGGCCATAGATGTTTCACATAAAGGTATGATCTCGTCGGCCAGTCAATCGGCCAAAAATTCCAGTCAATGAAGGGTATTTTTGTTAAAATAAAATTTTAACCTAATTTTTAGTTAAACTAAGTTAAAATTAAAAATGTAAAAGTTAAAAATTAAAATAAAAAAAGGAGATACTTGTGGGAGGGGGCTATCCTCTTGCCTCCCGTTGTCAAGGATCGTCACTTAGGTCCAGTCAAGTACCGCGGCCCACCCCTGAACTTGGGCAAGGGTAGTGGCCCTCTTTCATGTGGCCCTCGCCTCTAGTCGCCGATGACCCCAACAACCATCACCGCCACTACACTGGCATTGGGATTGCGCCCACAAGCAAGAGGGTTGCCCTCTCTCGCCTGTATTTCCTTTCTTACTTTTTTTTAAATAAAAAAACATAGGAACAAAAATGACAAAAATGCCCATAACCAATCGTGAGTGACATCCTTTTTTTTATACTAGTATGGTCACTTTAGGTCTTCATTTAAAATAATATTTATTTCATGCTCTTATTTAAGATAATTGGTCCTTATTTGAGAAAATAAGCCGACTTTGGGCTTCTTCTTTTTTTTCCCCCTGTTTATTAGGTTAGTACAAATCCCAAAGTCACCGACTTTTTTCTTAGCCCGCCGCGGGTCACCGTCTCTGCCGCCGCCGCTGTCTTCCGTCTACCCCCACACTTCTTCTCACCGTCCAGTTTGCTGTGACAAATTTTTCGTACGCAAGAACCTCCTTTCACAGTGACAAAGAACTCGGGTGATGTTTCCGCATCCGGTGGCATCGGCTGTCTGAAACAGTTGAAGTAACTTGCAACTCATAGAACTTGGTGAATCCGAGGTAATGTGAAGTAATGTCGCCTCGCCCTTGGTAGTAAAGTTGAAGGGCAAGGCAAATCTTGGCATTGCCACCCCCACCCCTGGCTAAACGATGATATTGCGCTGGTCAGCTGCAAGTGCAAGGGTTCGCAGGCTTTCCTTGTCGCTGCTGAGTCTCAGTCGTATACCTCTGTCCGACGGCGATGCCGGCTGTTGCGGGAGGTTCTTATCTTCTTCTTCTTCCAGTTCCAACCCTTATAATTATTACCTTTATCGTGTTGCCAACGCTTCCAATACCACTTTGGGTCGGTTTTCTACCTCGCGATCCCTCTCGAGTGCTGCAAGGGAAGTTGAGAGCGCCGCATATTCGGGGATAGAAACGGCATTGGACTCGGTGGTCAAGATTTTCACTGTCTCCAGCAGCCCCAACTACTTGCTTCCCTGGCAGAACAAGCCCCCTCGCGAGACTTGGGGTTCTGGTCGGTACCCTCCTCCTCTTGCTGCTGTTTGACCATTGTTTTGCCTCGCATCTAATCTAATCTAATCTTTTTTTCCTGCTGACCCAACTGAAGGATTTGTCATTCCTGGGAAAAGAATTATCACCAACGCTCATGTAGTTGCTGACCATACATTCGTTCTCGTGAGAAAGCATGGTTCGCCTACCAAGTACAGGGCACATGTTGTGTCTGTTGGTCATGAATGTGACTTGGCCATTCTGGTGGTGGACAGTCAAGAATTCTGGGCGGGCATGAGTTTCTTGGAGCTCGGAGACATTCCGTTCCTACAAGAAGCTATAGCTGTTGTTGGGTATCCTCAGGGTACTTGCAGCTCAATTCCCTACCTATACTACACTGTTAGTGGGTAACAAGCTAACTCTTACTTCGCTGTAGGTGGGGATAATATTTCTATAACCAAAGGCGTGGTCTCCAGAGTTGAGCCTACTCAATATGCTCATGGTGCGACTCAACTTATGGCAATCCAAATTGATGCAGCTATAAACCCGGGAAATAGTGGGGGCCCTGCTCTCATGGGTGATAAAGTTGTCGGTGTAGCTTTCCAGAACCTAACTGGTTCTGAGAATATTGGGTGAGTTCTTCTGTTCCTCTTGTGATGAGAACATTGGTCACGCTCTACATACCAGACAAATATTGCACGGACCTTGCTTTATTCCCTCTTATTTGTCATGTAAGCGTTTATTCTGTTAGAACTTCCTCTTGCACTTAAAACTTATGCTAAACCTTTTCATCTTGTTGAATTCCAATCAACTCAGTTTGTGTTATGTGTAGAACTTCCACGCATGAATAATTTCTTTTTGACTTTCCCCCACACATTGTCAACTTTGTTTGAGTAGAATCTGCTGTTTACTTATGGATGAGATGTACTTAATCGAACCTTTCATTCCTCTTTGTTCAATTTGATTGTCATCTAGCATGCATCAAGAATCCTAGACAAAATGTGCTTGAGTTGCTGATTCATGCCCACTTCCGAACAATTGTACTTGATGAATATTTTCTATATTCCCACAATCATGTGGATATCTGTCCTGTTTCGTGGATGGAGAAAGCTATCACCTCAGCAGCAATCATCCACATTCTTCTATCCTGCCAGTGTTCCTGTGGCTACTGTTCTGCCCCAAAAACCCCTTCTCGGACGTCACTAAAGCAAAAAGTTCCAGTACTGAGGCTTCGCTAGCAGATCACTCTTTGCAACGTTAGGGATAGAGCAACTTCTTAGCATGAGTTTCTTATCATATACCTGAGCGTTTGGATTTGCCTTATAGAGTTGCCTTTGCCGTTTCATTTCTTCTAGCTTCATATGCATGGTTGTGTACCTAGAAGGCATCATGTGGATACTTAATGAATTCCTTTCTTTTAATTGCCATCACAAAACTATATTGCTATCAGTACTTCATGCAGATCATCATCATTATATGCCATTGCATAAAGTATGGATATCTTCAAAATCACATTTTTAAGTATCTCGACAATTGAACATGAGACTGTTTAAAAGATAGTTCTTTCTAGATTGGATTAGTTTTAAATTTGCAATCCTTCTAGCGGTCGAAATAGTGAATTTAGGTGGTTGGAATTGCTAAGAAGTTGTGATCACTATTTTGGAGGTATATTTTCTTGTAATTCTCATAAATTGTTCTCTTAGTTCTCCTCTAATTTTTTTATCTATGGTTTGTAGATACATAATTCCCGTTCCAGTAATCAAACACTTCATTTCTGGTGTTGAAGAAAGTGGAGAATACACAGGCTTTTGCTCCCTTGGCTTGTCTTGCCAGCCAACTGAAAATTCTCAACTGAGAAACCACTTTGGGATGCTACCAGAAATGACTGGAGTTCTTGTAAACAAAATCAACCCTCTTTCAGATGCTTATAGGATCCTCAAGAAGGATGATATTATCCTTGCATTTGATGGTGTGCCTGTGGCAAATGATGGAACAAGTATGTTTGTACAATTATAGCATTCAGCCATAGTTTGTCATCATGGTAATAGCAGTGAATATATTTGTGTTGATACAATTCATGCCAGTCAAAATATATGGATAGTACTAATTTCATAACCACCCTGGCTTTACTCTTATCCACCCTCAATAAGCCATGCATTTTTCATCTTTGGCATCTCAGTAATTTCAGTCGTTTTGAGTTTGTAATAGTTAGAAACCTGTACCTGGCTTTTTGTCTTTGTGACTGGGCTTTTCTAATAGTTTTTCTTTTGAGATTTTTTTTTGTACTTTTTTTGGCATGTGTTTTTCTGGACCTAATGTTCCTTTTATGCGATGCATATTGCAGTTCCTTTCCGGAACAGAGAGCGCATTTCATTTGATCATTTGGCATCCATGAAGAAGCCTGATGAAACGGCCTTAATCAGAGTTCTTCGGGATGGGAAAGAGAATGAGTTCAGCATAACCCTCCGACCAGTGAGTCATTCTGACATTTTTTTCTTTCATATTTATGTCTCAGTTATGTTTGTATGATACCATATATTTGTGAGCAGGTACTGTTCTCGATGGCAAAGACGGGGTAATATCTCCTAACATGTAAAGCCAAATTGAAATATTTAGGAGTTTTTTCAACTTAGAAGATTTCTAAAGCGAGAAATAGCAAGCAGATTGATGATCCCCTATTTCACCTTTTGGATTGATGATTTTGGGTTGAAGATGGAGACATAGTTTTGATTGGTGAGGAGACACAATTATTCATGGAATCATATCATTAACGAGTTTAATAAAATAGAAATCATTCTCATGCTAATTCTTAAGGGCTACAGTGAATGACTAGAGAACAATGCTTGGAACTAGAACATTGACAGATCTGGTACTTGCAAATTTGTTGCACTGCTGTTTAAAATGAACTTGGAGAAAAGGCATGAATAGATTTAGTTGCGCTATGGCATAATAAGGAGCAAAGCTTTTACCACTGAGGTGGTTCGCTGAGTGGATAGGGCTTACTTCTATCCCAACTTTGTCCTGTGGGGTACCGATGACGGCCTCACTCAAAATGAGCAAGAGTTATGATTCTCGCTGAACATTCCGATAGCGTTTTTCTTGTTAACTATGTGATTCCTCTCTCTCTCTCTCTCTCTCTCTCTCTCTCTCAAAGGGGTAGGGTGGTTTGTTAGGCAACTCTATAGCATTCCCACTTTCCATTATCGATAAGGAAACCTTTTGATATACAGTAGAAACCATTGGAGGTCAATCTCCTATTGGCTTCTATGTTTTTGTGTCATAGGTCTTATTAATGAGTGGTTCAAAGGCACAAGTTAAGACTATCAAAAATAGTAATCATGCATAAGCACACTTTGGAAGTTGAGTACTGATACATTTTAAAAGTCACCTAGTTCAAAGAGAAATATCTTTGTTCTCAAAGCACAATTAATGGCCCTAAGCAAGTGCCTTAGGGGCACTTTATGACATTTTCCTCATGTTGTTATCTTGGCAGATCCTTCGTTTTCTTATTCTAGAGATACATTGATACTATTTTATCCTGGCAGCTATAACGCTCATATTTTGTGAAGTTCTTTTTTCTCTCTTCTATAAAATTATACAATACCACTCTGTGAATTGGTTCCACCATCCAGTTGTTCGACTGCTTTAGAGCAGTGGAAACTTGTGGAAGAATTATTAAGTTCTAGCCCTCATGCACCTTCAGAGTCACTTAAAACTTTGCACAATTGTTCTGCTCCACTTTAATTATTAAAAGTTTTAGCCCTCATGCACCTTCAGGGTCACTTAAATCGTTACATAATTGTTCTCTTCCCACTATCATGATATGCTCATCAATGTTTGTAACAAATTAGTGATTGGATATCAATGAACTTGCATTTAACAGCATCCTCTTCGATGTTTGAGAAGGATTCGATGTCAAGCCTGTAAATGGCCATTTGAACTCATCTAACTCTGGTTCCAAAAAAAAAAAAAAAACTCGTCTAACAATTATCTGTGGAGTCTAGGGGCACTTATTTTCTTACTCAAAGCAAAAAGTTAGGTATCCAAACTCACTCGCACCATTCCCACGATTATTATCCAGTGATAAACCAGATGAGGCATGCACAACCATTTTCCTGTCTCCCTTTTAGGTACGGGGTTAAATATGAGCCTACCTTCCACTAGATTCAAGAGTGTTCTACCGAGGACTTTTCTGGCTGGAGATTAAGATAGGGGAAGCAAAAGTCTAGCTGTCACAAATTCTGAGTTGATGAGAGAAAAAGATCATCTACCTCAATAAAGAACAGAAAAAAAAAATATGAGCCATATTTTTCTTTTTGCTGAGTAAGCAAGTATTCTTATCAATGAAATAGATTAGGGAAGTATGGCGTTAGCTCGAACACAGCAACAACAAAATTACAACAACCTCCATCCACGACAAATGTCTATATGCTGAGAGAAAGCAGCAGCATCACTTAGGTTGCGTATGGTAATGTTTCTGTTCCCGAAATAACTTTTGAAGTAGAAACACTTTTTTCTGTTTATGTTCTCGGCAACAATTTCTAGGAACAGAAATGTGTTTGGTAATTGCATAAAGTTTCTATTCTCAGAATAAAAATGGAACAGAAATGCATTTGGTAATTGCAAAAAAATTATGTTCCTAATTTTTCCATTTAATTCTGTTCCTAATTTTTTCAATATGGATGAGATCAACTATGAAAAAAAAATGAAAGAGAAGACGAATTGGAATTGAACAATGAAAACATAAAATATGTCTTCCATAAATAGGAAAAATTATGCTTATGAGTCATACATAAATGTTCTCGAGTAGATAAAAATATGATTACATAATTGAAAATTACAAAGTCGTGAAATTCCAGACATATCGTAGCCCCTTGCCATTTTATTTGCAGGATTTTGAGGGAGACCCAAATATATAACTGATGTAACTAATAATTTATTTATTAATAGTGTCATTATTTATCATATATCAGGTTGTTTGATTCAGCTTTGTGGCAAATGTCTTTGGAAAAACGCAAATACCTTTGAGTTAAAGGGATTTAGTGAAATGCAAATACTGTTATTGTAAAAATACCCTTTGCAAATGATTCGATTTCTCAATTAATTTTTTTTATTTCGAATATTTTTGATTTTTTATTTCTTAAACTATTTTTTAGTTGCTTTCCTTTAATTATTTTTATTTTAATTATTTCGATTTTTAATTATTTTTATTTTTATTTTTTCAATTTTCAATTATTTTCATTTTGTTTTTATTTTTCAAAAAAACATTTTTTTAATTATTTTTTATTCTTTAATTATTTTTATTTTTTAATTACTTTCAAGAAAGTGTTCCCATTTGTTTCTGAAAAAATATTCCAAATGTGTCTCTAAAATGTGTTCTAGGAACATAGAAGCAAGTTTTTTGTTTTTCTTGTTTTTGTTACAAAAGTGTTTCTGTTTGTTAAAAGTGTTCCGGAATACTTTGGGAACAACTTTTTTACCATACGCGTTTCTATTCCCAAAGTGCTTCAGGAACACTTTGGAGCAGAAACACTTTTTATAGAGCGTTACCATATGCAACCTTCATCTCTTAGCACTTAGCCTATACATGACATCGTGCTGAACAATAGAAAAGATATAGCTATGAGAAGCAACCATAAGAGTTTTCATGTATCTTTTTATTCGCCAGCCCAATATGAGCAATAGTTGCACACCATGCTAACTTGAGAATCACAGCAGGAATGGCTTTCCCTCTTCAAGTCCTGGAAGCCCATTGCAATTCTAGATTCCAATTCTGTAGAGATCTAACGACACAACTGCAATAAACTTGGTGCCATACCTCTTTAGATACCACATATTCCATAATTGATGATCTCTTGATTCCAAGCGAGATTCAGGAAGAACACACCACTCATTCGTAGAAGAACACCACTTTCTCATCATATCCATTGTGGATGATGTGTGTTCAACATGGCCAGTGAGCATATGAAGCTCTGCTTTGGTTCGTCGGTGGAGAACCAAATCAGCTTGTGCCACTCCACTTTTGTTTGCTTCTTTGAAGATGAAATTGTCCAATTAACCTTATCGGGCTGCCTTGAGTTGGTAGATAGAGTCACACAAAGATGATGGAATCAAATACGAAATCATCTGATCTTGAAATGGGCCAGTCCCATCTGCTATCTTCACTAACATCAGCTACCTTGGCTTGGAGAGGGACACCAGAATCATACACAATCCTCCTTCCGAAGATTTCCAGCAAAGCGCCCAATGAATGCCATGGATCCTGCGAGAAAAAAGTGCTCTTTCTATCCGAAATTACATAGTGAACAAAAGGTCTAAATCACATCTAAGCTTGAGCAATTTCTCCAAACATAAGAGGAATTAGCAGGCGAAGCAACCTGCCATATGCTGGTATTCTTCAAGAGATGAGCTTCCATCCAAGCTATCCAAAAGGATCCAGATTCAACCAATAGCAGCAAATTAATTTCGAGGCTACAACTTTATCCCAGTGGTATATTTGCTTCAATCACATCCCCTTCCTTGTTTGGTAGATAAACAACCTCCATTTTCACTTTCAGTCCTCTCGACTTATCATCAGTACCAGTCCAAGGAAAGGAATTACATCACGTCTCTATTTTTTTTTTTTTATGACTTTGTTTGGGAAAAATAAAGATAATGCACCAATAAGAGAGTGCCATATGGGAATGAGCTTATGAGTTGTAACCTGCCAGCAAAAGACAGCCTCCTAGCAGTCCAGCTTCTTACTAAGTCCTTCAATTAAGACCTTGCAATTGGCTTCAGATAGCTTCCCAGATATTTAAAGGATAGCCCTAAGTACTTAACAGGTGGAGAACCCCTTTTAAAACCAGTCAGCTGACCCAGTCTCCCCAAAGTAGCTTCAGAGACTCCAGAAGTATACATTGCAGTTTTCATTGGATTCAACTTTATGCTAGAAAGGTTATAGAAGCACTGAAATGTTTCCAATGTCTCCTTTGGAACCCCAACACTCCCATCAGTCAGTATCAAAATGTCATCAGCAAAACAAAGACGAGTGAGCTTTATTTTCAGCACCAAGGATGACACTTCAGCTTTCCTTGCTCAGCAGCCTTACAAAACACTTAATCACCATACTGAAAATTTGGGTCACCTTCACTGAGATCCTTACCACCTTGAAAAAAACCCTCAAGCCATCATGAATAGTAACAGAGAAGCATGCAGAAGTAATGCAAAATTTTGAGGGAATCCCAGTGTAGCCATGACGTTGAAAATAAATGGCCAAGCACTAGCAAAGGCCTTCCTAAGTCTTCCTTTATGACACTCCTATAACACTTCTTTCTTGTGATAGTGCTTAACATCTTCATGAGCAAGTAAGATATCCTCATGATTTTTCTATCCTTGGTGAAAGCTCATTAGTTCTTACTGACACAAAAACGTGCACTATCTTCAATCTATCGGCCGGGATTTTTAGTTATGCATTTGTAGACAACATCCAGCAGGAGATAGGTAATCAGCCATTTTAGAGGCATTCTGGAGTTTAGGAACCAAAGTGATACCAGTAAACTTTGCTGCTTTCACTTATTGATTTTCCTGAAAGAAGCTCAGTATAGCAGCACTACAATCTCTACCAGTGATGGACCAAGAATCTTTACAGAAATGAGAGGAATACCCATCAGGACCAAAACAAAGAGAGGCTTGGATTTCCTCAGCTGTAATATGAACACCACGAGATCTGTAGATCATCAGAAAGCTGATAGTTGAGCATTCCCTCAGCTGAAAGATGATTAGAGTGCGGGCAAAGAAGCAGCTCAACGGAGCAGCACACCCCGTGGCAGTATTGAAGGACGAGTTCGCAATAGACAGACCAGTGTAATATGGCACACACAACGACGTGCAAGACATCAATAGATAGATGATCAAGTCACGAGAAAAGGAGACTGGATAAAAGTGAGCCACACTTAAACGGATCCCGCCTAGCACACGCAGAGAGCAAGAACTCGAAGCATGACGATGCCACTGGTAGTCACATTCAAAAACGATCAAAGGCGGCCTCACACGCCAGTCAGGTTGCTTCAGACGCCACACGAGCACTAAAGTACAGGCTCAATAGTAGAAGACCACGAAGCTAGTGATGTCTGGGTGCCAACAGAACAAATGTATCAGTGAGAGTGCCTATACATGTTCAGAAAAGAGATACCCTTGCCATAACTAGGCCGAACCAGCACGGATATCTCACATAAAGCGCATTCACCCGAAGATTGGGGCACTGACCTCACATATTCGACCCATTCTAGATGAGAGAAAACCGAGGGCGAGGAAGATAGTATGGAGTACAACCTAGCCTTTAGCACATATAGCAAGGTAATATATATCCGATTTATGCAGATTATAGGAAAGGCGTTCCTGTCAGCTCGTGCTGCAGAAAATGCCACCATTAAAAGGATAAAATGGTTGAAAGCTCGGCTACTCATAGCAAGAAGGGACCATAATACTAGCCAAGGCCACAACCAGAGCCAAAATAAAGCATAATAGTTGGAACGTACGCAACTGACATAACCCACGAGGGTCAAGATTGAATCTAGACTAGACATCACATAGAAGCACACTAAGGACAGTACCGGAAAGAGAATGGGGCAAAGGCAGCTAAGAGAAGCTAGACCTACCTCCATACGGATCTTATCATCAAGATAATTTACCAAAAAGCTGCAACAAATTCCTTAAGCAGCAGAAACGTAAGTAACGAGGGAGCTTCTTCATGCAAAACCTGCAGTACCTCCGACTATGCTGGTCAAACACGATCCAACGTCTA
The DNA here is from genome assembly GCA_019149425.1 of Psidium friedrichsthalianum. Classification (NCBI taxonomy): domain Eukaryota; kingdom Viridiplantae; phylum Streptophyta; class Magnoliopsida; order Myrtales; family Myrtaceae; genus Psidium; species Psidium friedrichsthalianum. The sequence goes on from JAGVVM010006843.1 coordinate 15,565, forward strand.
TACCATTACAAAGTACCGACAGATCCGATTAATAAGAGACAACATTACACTTGAGTACTCATCAAATCCCGAGGTGCAAGTAAGCTCAAGAGCCATAGTTAGCAGTTTTGTGACCAGACACGTTATTTGAGCATCATTAGAAGCAATCTGTAAAAGCGAAGCGATTATAGGTGGGGGTATCAATCGAGAAACACAAACATATTGTTCTAAAAAAACGTGTAAGACTCGCGTAGTGATAGAATATGGAAGGCAGTGGAAGAAAAGTGCGACCTTTAACTATGTTATTTAACTACATTAAAAACACCTCTCCCTCATGCTCATAGATGTGAGAACTTTTTGCCCAATACGTACACGAAACCCGATAGGTAATACCTAGCGAGGAGATGGACGATACTTTAAATATGGAAAGAGTCGCCCAGGAATACACGCGGAAAGATTTTAAACTCACGAAGAAACTCCTGCTATATAGAGATACAAATAGTTAGATTCGTTGGAAGCCCCTCGACACGGCAAGCCGTGCAACAACGCCAAACATATCCTCACAGTGTAAGAAGCCTTTGTAAGCTATTAAATAGACTGTCAGGGACTACCACAAATATGATCAGGAGTGATATGTATAATGTTCTACAATACACTCTCAACTTGACTCATAAACAGTTAAATCTAGAACCCTGTCAGGATTAGAGTTAAGGAGGCGATAACTAACAGCGAATCAAGAAACCTAGAAACGAGCTTGACTATACCTCAATTTGGGGAGCTGGAAAGCCCTCATGGGCGAATAAATTAGCTTGCCTTGCAATTTGGTCCCAGATGCGGGAGACAACATTCGCATAGCAACAGAGGGGTACAATAAGCAAGTATGTAGAATTAAGACATGAAGCAAATGGATAAGTAAAATGAGAGCATGTGTCAACCGTACGAGCTAGACCCCTGAGAGTTCACCACTGTTTGTGGTAACATAAGTAGAGTGACTGAGTGATCTATCATGTATCATATAGTAGTTCTTGATTCTGATAGTATCAGCAAGAGAGTAATTCATAGCGCGAGACTGGGGTTACCAGATTTATGTAGACATTTGAGAAAAATACATGAAGAAAGTTTTGGCAGTGGCCCCATGCAACAGTTAGTTCCGTAAGTACATCAGTTTGGACAAGCTTAAGATCCAACTTATACATATTTGCGGGTCTGATAATTGTATCCCAACTCAGCCCCAACCCATACCTTCACGAAATAAGCAATATGGTGAAGACGTAGGATAGAACACGTGAGCCTCGGCGCGGATGTGGTGTGAACGATGCACGAATATCACGGGAACTTTCCACAAAAATGCTAGTTGATGCCGAACATACTTGTTATTCTTTCACAGGTGTGGTAGCTATACTTCACACATTCTACTAGAGGATGTTGAACCTCGTTTTTAGCGCTTAGTCAAGGTATTTTGTATAGATAGTGGAGCTTGCTGTCGTCAGACACTTAACGTCTTGACTTCCCTACATTAGAGCGATGACTCGGGACTTGTAGTATGTATCTGAGCGTTAAATGTGATTTAATTGAGAAGCCTTTCTCTTGATGGTGTTGAATACCGGCGTCATTTGTTTGATGGGCTGTTCCTGTGTGTTAGTGACTGGAATAGCTCGGTTACGGAGAGCCCTTAATGCTTTAAATTCTTCCCATCATGCACAAGACTGGTTTCGGCCATGGTCCAAGATTATTCTCTAATCCTATTTTCTTGATAAGTGCCTAACAAACTGAATCGTGTTGAGATTATCACTTAGGACATGAAAGTAAGACTTTAAGAAAGATTCAAGTAAATCTGACAAGGCTATATTTGAATTACTTAACACAATATTGCTTGACGCTAAGGTTCTGATGATGGAGTCTCAATGTTAGGGGTTCGTTTTTTCATGAACGGATTCCCCTGACTTTTTAGCAGCACAGATATATTACATCGTCTTCCCCGGTGTACACTGATACATTTGCGTGCTGGGATGGATTGAATTCTATTTATTGACTGTGCCTGTGCGGTTTTAAAGAACAGATCCTCCCCTTTTTTTCCCCCCCCCCCCCCCCCGCGCGTCCACTTCAAGAAATTGGATTTTCGTCATTCCTCTGTCCTAAGGGGTAGAATTCCCACATGTTCATGGTTGTTCTTCTTGTACACACATACAATTCAATCTCACCATTTTAATAGTACCTCTCCGACACTTGGAAAAAATGAAAACGGCACCCTAGAACACAGCAAATCAAAAACCAACGCATTATGAAGACAGTCCAAATGCTGTCAATTTCTTTGGCTCTGCCCAAAGTACCAAATTGCGCCCTCCCTCGGTATCAATTTTAACGCCAATAGGACATCGGATTCTGTTTGGTTAGGGACGCTGGTTTTTTTCTCCATAGGAAGTGTCCTGTTTTCGTGAAATACTTGAGGTAATATGAAATATTACTCTTATTTTTGTAGGGCTTTGATCAGCCGTGAGGTGAAGGCAATGGTAATGCACGAATTGAAAAATGTGAGGCATTTGTATCGGCTTCGTGGGAGCACCCGACAGTCGGTGAAAGCATACGGTTTGATTCGACGAGGAGCTCCACAAGAACGGTAATCGTGTATTAGACTATCGACTACAGCTTAAACTATTGTAGCATTTTATCTTACTACAATTTTTGACTCAATGCAGACAATAAAAGAAGATACCCTTGTGCGTTCGACCTGATCCTCCATTGACATGAACAAAACACTATGCCGGAGATTGTCTTGCCCCCAGTCTAAACATTCTCTTGAGGCTTTATATGACGCAGTTATAGAACCTTTTCCGGGAAGGGGTTATTTTTATCCGGAACGACCATACTTAATTGATCCTGCCTTGACATCGTGATGAGTTACCAGTCAATGATTGAGCTAAGCTGGAAGTGATGATGACAGTCTCTTCTTCTTGCGACCTTTTGGGTAAACCTGGAACTTATAATTTGATTTGGACCAACTCGAAAGGTTTAGGATTCAATGACATTCGTCCAAGTTGTTCAAACTTGTCTGATACATATTTCCTCACATCTCAGAACACTTCTTACCGTTTGTCAATAATATTTATGAAGTTTAAGTTATCAACTCTATTTGAAATTAATAGCTCTTTATATAAAGCAGTTATTTTTTCCTTTTCTTTTTGCTCTTTTTCTGTGCTTCTTTGTTTACTTTCTCCAATATTCAGCCTTCTTTTTTCCTTTTTTTATTCTTCACTTTCTTCGAGAGAGAGCGCCCATCACTAATGACCTTAATAATTTTCGCTGTGTGCTAAAATGATATATTGTGCTATGCTTACAAAACGTGACGTGAATACGAAATTTTTTTTATCATATACCAAAGGGTGTTTAAATATAAATTATTGTTCATAATCGAAATATTTTTCATTGATTTATTATTTTCGAAGCAATATAAAAAGTGCGTCCATTTTAGAAGAAATATTATTCAAAAATTCATTTTTGTGCAAATAAAATAAAGCCTTAGAGATTAAAATTTTTGAAAT
>JAGVVM010006844.1:0-21791 GCA_019149425.1 Psidium friedrichsthalianum
CCGTCGTCATCCATTTCACCCTAATCCCACGCACTTGAAAGTACAGGGCTAGCTAGAGGTCTAAACTCACCCTTCCCTCTTCTGCCCTTTATCCCCTTTTCCCCTTTTCCTCTTTTTTTTTTCCCCCCCCCCCCCCCCTTCCTTCCCCCTTCGAGGATTGCAATATGATTTCCCCCCCGACCTCCCTCGTAACCCCCCCGCAGACCACCCCCCACCCTCATGTGGCGCGGCGGACACCGGTCACCAAGTGTCAGGGACGTAGCCGCAGAGCCCAGTCCTTCAAGTCGACGCGTCAACGTTCGGTCGACACGTGTGGACCGAATTTTTTTCCAGGGAAAATGCAAAAAATGAAAATCAGCCTTTTTTTTTTAAAATCGAATAAAAATATTGATTCAATTTATGCTCTTTGTTCCGTTCAATATTCCCAGAGGCTGAAAAAAGAACGATCACCTTCCCCACTTTCCCGCGGAGAATATCGACTTATACCGCGTGGCCGTAAGAATTGCATTACCTCTATTGTTTTTTTTTCCTTCTTTTTTTTTTTTGGGTCGTTTTGTAGTTAGGTGTCTCTGCTGAAAAAAAGACATAGATATAACTTTGTCTTTGTGTCAAATCCTCCGCGCATTGTCGTTGACTTTTGTTAAGAATTTGGCGACAATCACATAGAACTAAAGCGTGTAAGCAGGAAAATGATAAAACGAGACACAACACAACGAGAGCATTACATCAAAATAGATAATTTGATGATAAATTAACAATTCGCATCTCTCGTCACATCATTAGGGGATAACAAGAGAAAGAGATGTAGTTAGAGGTAAGTATCATACGGTCCAAGCCAAAAATACTACTGAAAAATATGGCTTAAACTACAAAAGCTACTTCTGGCGGTTTTGGGGGCGCTGCCCTCGCGACCCTGCTGGGGCAGCTCATCTGGATGCTTCTTAGACCAACATAATTATAACACCATTCAACCTTTCCCCACTCATGGCCTTCGTGAAAAAAACAAAAATGCAAAATTCACATAGTGTCGACTGTTTTTCACACCATAATTTTCGTTCTACTTCTCTCGGATGATGTGATATTAATATGGGTTAATGTGCTTTATTCTTGCATAAAAATACAGATTGTTAATCAATAACATAGCACATAGTTATCACATCAATGCTTTTATCTTCTTTGTGTGAAAATCAAGATCTGTTTACACAATTGCCCACTAGATCCACGCTTAGATATGAGCAAGAGCTATGTACTCTGTAATACTAGATAAATCACCTGCTCTATCCTCTGCTCATCCAACTCACAACTTCGTCCGAAAAAGTGAAATAACATATCCTGCTGGGTCGTGACATCCTGGTGTCAATGCTCACCTCCCTAATCAATATCTACAAAACAACTTCAGTTCCAATACTTGTTGTCCTTTTGAGCTTCTTCATTGCCTTTCATAACATAACTCAGTGTCAGATGTAGTTGCGAAGTATAACCGAAGTCATCTACTTTGTTCCATTAAATGCTATTTCCCAAGATGAGTACATATATTTGCCTTAATACTTACACTACTTGAGTAATATTGGACGAGACACACCATAATCCCGTACCTGTTGTTGTCGCATAAGAAGTATGAATCACCACCACCTTAATATGACTCATTAGTTTGTAGGACTAGAAAAAAAAAAAAACCCTAGTATGTGTTTTCACTCAAATGAGGAAAATTATGAGATTTAGATAAAGGGTGTAGTTAAATTCACCATAAAAAGTCTAGGAATTATGTGAACTCGATTCGGGTATGAGGACCTGTTCGACACATGAAAGTTAAGAATTTTCAGTGCACGTCTCTCTCGTGTTATGATAGAGGTTTTCACCAAATGAGAAAATTATTATATTTGTTAAAAAGGGCATAGTTAAATTCACCATAAAAGTCTAGGACTTATGTGAATGATTCGGGTAGGGACCTGTCGAACGCCTTAAGGATGAAAGTTAAGAATTTTCAGTGCACTGCCTCTCTCGGTTATGTATTGTTGTTATACTAAAAATGAAAACATTTCATTATCGATATGGTTACAAGTTCTTTAAGAGCACTCTCTGCCAATCCAAAGAGATCAAGGGCTAAATATATGCAATCTCACTATTTATTAGTGTAGATATCGATAAAAAAAAAATGTAATTCCAAGATTCTTATTCCGATATATTCTCTCACATTCAAATTATCTTCTCTCAAATTTTTCGTTAATGTATCCTCCCATTTTGGTAGAGTTACTTTTACTGCTATTGCTCTGAACACTGATTTTAAGAGATGTTAACATGTGTTATAATAATTTATCACCATTAAAATGAAGGACTCTACCATATTTACCCTTCCTGTCAAATGTGCTCGTTGTGCAAAAGTGAACTTTACGATGCATAGATAAGTTCATAAATGTGCCTAAAGCACGTTTGATGGGCTGCCAGTGAGAATTTAAGAAACGACTTTTATTCCATACTCGGTAGATTCTTCCACATTCCTTGATTTCCCAATTTTGCATATCCGTCTCATTATACCCGGCAATATACCAGAACCTAATTTTGGTTCCATGCCATTAAAGTCAACGTCACAATGGGACATAGGAGTACGAAAAGACGCGATGGCCAAGTGACTAAGGCTTTTCCTTTGTAATCTTTCGAAGGAGCCATGTGTTCGAGTACAGTTTGCTATGCTCGTAGGGCGAACTAGTCCTGCTAGAAAGAGCTTCGCAACGTCACACTTCAACGGGGCCCCCGATGCCCTAAGAGCGGGCGTCATAGGTCCACATGTCGAGGTGTTCAACCATGTAAATCTTAAAATCGCGCTCTTATTTGACAGCTTAAGCTCTCGTGATAATATTTCAAGATGGTTGTAACGTCGGTCGTCACTTCCTGCTTTTTGTAAAGTTTATTAAGAAAAGAAAAGGAGTAAAAGAAAGGCAGAGGAAAAAAGAAAAAGAAAAAAAAATGAATTACTAAAGACTGGTCAGGCAGGACTATATAAGCTCGTCTTTTTTGACCTTGTTTTTTTTTTTTAAGCCAAAACTAGGACACTGCAAGCTAGGTGCATGGACTTTCATGCATTCAGGTCACTTTAGCCGGGCCCCACGCTGCAAACATCCATGTTTCCTTTCACTGTTCTCGAGCCCGCTTAACGAAAGGAAACAAAAGATCAGAAATTAATATAAAATAAAATAAAATAAAAAGAGAAATTACGAGCGATCCGCGGGTGAAAAACGAAGGCGTCAGAGCGTCACCTCACGCGTCACTTTCACGTACCCCCCCTTCCTTCCCTCCGGCGCAGGCAGATCCGACGGCTCGCAGCCGTCTGCAGGACGCCTGATCACCACCGGAAGGATTTCGACACGTGTCAAGCATGGGCGGGGGCAATGATGGTGTAATGATGGTTGAATAATTTTGACATTCTGACCAGATTGCAGTACCACCAATGCTGATGGGAAGTAAAGGCCTGGCCCCCGCTGTACGGATTCTCTTCCCAATATGCGAGGTTCCAGACTTCTACCCTTCAACGGAGCCGAAGAAAAACTCAAAGCTTATTAAAGTTTTTTGAAAAAAAAAAAAAACTACCAAATTAATACGTGAACAGCACATTTACCCTCCTCCGTTAATAGCCCGATTAAAATCACCGTTAAAAATCTGATGTGGCGCTAGATTAGTGCCATGCGAGTGTCACATCAGAAAATTTAAAATAAAAACAAAAAGCTTAAAGAAACTTGAAGCGTTGTTCTTCTTCTAAGCACTGTTCATCCTCTTCAAGTGCTCATCCGATGCTGCATAGAGCCATCGAATATCTGGCTTTGTACAACTGATCTTTTTTTTTTTGCCTTTCCTTTTTACTTGTGTTGTAATCTTCTTTCTTGTTCCTTTAGTGTTCATCTTTCAAGGCAAACTCCTCCATTTTTCCTCTACTTTTTGTTTTTTTTTTGTCGGGCATTTTTCCTCTACTTTCACCAGTCAAATTCTGGCCAAATCAATCCATAGACTTTGCTACTTTACACTGTCATGACTCTCCAAAGCATATTTCATAACATGACGAAATTCCGTGGCTTTGAGAAAAAGAGGGAAAAGGTCCAGGGTATATTGTTCATTTTATTTTTAATTTAGCAAGGGAAAAACTAAAATTTTTATGAGAGTAATCTCTTCTTTTACTAGTAACTTCCTTTGATTAGTAATTTCATTTTATGCTAAAGTAAGACCTATTGAGGAACTTTTGAAAAGGAAAATAAAAAAGTAATAGCTCCGGCTCCTGGATTGGGACGATTCGGTCCGATCCTGATACAGAATAGACAAGATCAGTTTCTTGTTCCATAGATTGGGAAGCGACCTTATTCGGTCTAGTTGCCGATTTCAGGGTGGATCGCCCAAGGTGAGACCCAACCCACCTTGAAACTAATCGTCTCTAGTTGTGCAGATTCATTGAACAGTTAAAATCCTATTAATGTATCAAATTTTGTGAATCAACATATCCATGACGTCATTAAAGATCAAAACCTCTTCTGGTTTCCAAAGGTTGGCAACCCATGGAGAGTTGATTCTCTACTTCTCATACCATTTTTTTTTTTGTCTATTCCGCTTACTCGTCGCTCCTTCCATAGACAGACAAAGCTTTCTTCCTTCTCAGCGAGGAGTTAATGTGTTTTATGATGAGGATATAGTGCTTTAGGTTGTACCAACTAACTAATTTTCCAGGGAATAGTGCATATAAAAATTCACTGTACTCCTCCAGATCCTCCAATCTGGTTTTGGGGGGCTACTCACACATGCAAGCTTGAGCTTTCCTTGCCGAACTTGGATTATAGTTAGACCTATCAAAATAGGTCATGATCCCATTTATTAATACATATAGGATGGGTCGAGTTGTTATATATGTTAGTTATATTCAATTAACGGATTTAAACATAATATGAGTATTAAATGGGTTATAAACGAGCCGCAAGTGAGTTGTAGATGGGTTTAGAACTTACTTAGGCCTAACCCATTGTTATGACTCTCTCTTTATTCTCTCTCGCGCTCACTCGATCTCACGCTCACTCATTCCACATTCTCACCTCATTTTAGGTATAAGTTATCCTAGATCGCATCAAAAAAAGAAGTATTTTAGGAATATTGTCAAGCCAAATATGGATTGGGTATGGGTCATTAGATTTTCATTACAATAAATGAGCCATAAATTGGCTAATGGGTCTTTCTTTTACCAGACCATTTAAGACCCGACCTGACCTCCCCGTTTGTCGGGTCTAATCGCAGTAAACATTAAGCAAAGAGCAAGTGCATAAAGAACCGATTCATGAAATGATCTCATAAACTTGTAGCGATTCTTCAATCAAGACAGAAGGGAGTTGAGTAACGGAGGAGAGTCCGGCTTATCGCCTTGCACTGTCCAACTTACATTTCAACATTCTAGACCGCCGTAATTGCGACGGTTCGCAACCATACATCCGGCTCTTGTGCTCTACATCACTCATAACTTGACCATGCATTGTATGTTGACAGCAACGTTGGGGAGTGATTTCGTTCAAGATTTGGGCATGTCATTCTGTGTGGATGGTCTATATGAATGGTCAAAGTAGACGGCCGGGGTATCTACTGTGTAGCACCTGACTAGGGATATATGTGTGGGTGACACCTTTAAATTCTTTTGTAATTGAAGCAGGTGAGACTTCAAATCATCTTTTGTACACAGCATTGTCATCCTGTCCTTCACACAGTCCAAGTGGAATGGAATACCGACATAATCCTAGGAATAGACACATTACCTTAAAGGAATTTGATAGAGCGCAGTCGAAAGTTGAAAAAAAAAAAAGTTTCCACGTAGATACGGCTCATGGGGATCGGGCAGGTGAATCTGTCGGATCTTATGGCTTGACACTATATGGAGGTTCCGACTTAGGGCACACCACAATGAGGAAAGAAACGTGGATAGGAATTTCGATTTCACTTAACGGGAACATGATTGCTTCGATATCGAAATGACTTCACTTATGCCGAGGTGCTTTTTTTTGGAAAAAAAAAAATCAAAGCTCAATGATGATAGACATAATTTTTAGTATTGATCCCATGAAATGAGCCGGATTGTTATTGATCAGAAAGTGGTGACATGACGCTATCCGTTACCTATGCATGATAAATTAAAGTATTTCATGTGCCATGGAGTGCACCTAATACTAATCCAAAAGATCTTTTTTTTTTTCCCTTCTAATTATATTCTCTAGTTTTAGCTTCCGCTTTTGGAGAACTATAGTTCTATATTATATGTTATCATATTCCTTTTCCTTCTATTTCAACTCTTGGGCAAATAGCAAAATCCGCTACAAAATAATTGCCATTCTAAGGACCATATCAACAATGGATTTTCAAGTTGTACCGACCATTTTCAATTCAACCCATAATTCTGAATATTGAAAGTGTTATGCCAATTATTTAATGACTATTAGTCCATTTCTATGATTTTGGTTTTCACATTGGTCAAACTTAGAAATAAATAAATCACACTTTTTTCCATCCGACAAATCCATCTCATCTTTTTCCTGACTGAAAATCTTAAACTTTCATATAATTCAATAAAAGAAATCTTACATGGAGGCATTGAAAACTGGAGTGGCATCAATCATGACCGCAATTATTGCTAAAAAGCTACCATGCAAACGAGAGCCCCCTCTTCGACCCCCCCCAAAAAAAAAAGGGAGAGAGAGCCCACTTTCTGATAAAAAAGAAAAGAAAAGAAGAGAGAGAGAGGGCCCTCCTCAAATGTGGCACCACCACCGTAAGGTTAGAATTGGCAACCGGATCTCCTGAAAAGTTTTAAACTTCATTTGTTGTGAGAAAATCGGATAATTTAAAATTATTTTATGCGCTTATATCATTTGAAATAATTATTAAGCAAAAAACATTTTCGATAATGATGATAATATATGGTTAAATATTTTCGAGAATGACGAAAATATTTGTCATGTTGGAAGAGTACTAGATAATATGAAAATAAGAATTGTTGAAAAATTATTTAAAAAGATGAAAATTTAAGATCAAAATATTTGATGCGTGTAAGTACTATTTCTCTAGTAGTTATCTTTTCAAAATACAACACGCATTCTTCTTTTTTCTACATAAAATAACAGAAGGAACATGAACAACGTTATATGTATAATTCATAAGATATGTTTATTAGAAAAAGGAATGTTATTGTTTTGAAATGTGAGTGTGTGTGTGTGTTCAATTATGTTTGGAGTAGCAATTTGTAAGACAAAAAAAGAGAGTGATTTTCCATCATCAATTCTTGCATTTAATTGATGTTACAAATCCATTATTAATCGATTGCAAGAAAGACAGTTTAAAAACTATTATAAAAACGTTACACCGTTATAGATTAAGGATTGACAGAATCCATTACAAATCGATGTCGGTAAAAACCTGTTACGAAAATAATAACTATTTCAAAATTTATAGAAATATATAATATTTTGTTCATTCATTTTTTAAGTGATGAAAATCATCATTTAAAAAAATATTATCTATTTGTTTATTTTTTACGAAACAAATGCACTTGCAAAATAATTTAGTGAACAGTGAATGTGGGCAACGATCTCCAAACGAGTGCACCTACAGGTGAGGCAGCTACACGCAGGGGTTGACCTTTTTATGGGCAGGCACGGCGATTTGACCGCATGCTTGGTGGTCAAACTTGCGTGTTGGGTTCACTTTTCAAAAGCCAAGGATGCATTTGGTAATGTTTGTATTCCCGAGAATAATTTTTTTCGGATTCTGTTCTTAAGAACAATTCTTGAACAGAAGAATGTGTTTCATAATTATATAAAATTTATATTCCCAAAATAGAAAAAAAAATAGGAATGCATTGGTATAACCTAAAACTTTCTATTCCCCATTTTTTAAAAAATTAAATTATAAAAAGTCAGTGGAGGTGGTGGAAACCGATGGCCTACAGTGGTGACAGGCGGCGACTGATGGGGCCAGCAGTGGGTGCATTGACCAGCAGGGGAAACAACGGTGGGCAGCGGTGAACTCGTGATTGTAAGTTACATTGAGTTTGTTTGCCTGAAATGATATTGTTTCTAATTCTGTTCCTGAGAACAAAAAAAATTACATTTTTTTATTTTTTGCTTTTGTTCTTGGGAACAAAAAATCAATTTACACTTCCAAACAGATTTATGTTTTTTTTTCTATTCCGAGAAACAAAAGAATAGAAAAAAAAAAGAATTAGAAACGTTACCAAACGCTCCTCAAACGTTTGACCTAGAAAATGCTGTTTTTACTGCCTTTTTGTGAAAAATGAATTTGAACTATCAATCATATTATAAACAATTTAAGAGTTCAAAGTTAAAATAGAATTTACATAACAAGATATTCCACAGCGATTAAAATGGCCAACGTAAGAATTGCTGTATCTTTTTTTTTTTTTTTGGTTGGAAAGTTGCCAGCATAATGGCGCGATCGCCTTTAGCCAGTGACGGTGCAAGAAGAATCGCACATTTCATGTTTCCCGGGGTGGGCAGCCGGAGAAAACAACCACGGAAGCGGATTCTTTATAATTAAGGTTGCTAAGAAAACATATTTAATGATGTTATTCAAGGAAAAAATATATTAAAAAAAAAAGTCCGCAACCCATTGCATTGGAACAATTTCAATTCTAAATCTTTCAATTAGATCAAACTTAGTCATAAACCTTTTTGCATTGGCATCATTTCATTCCAACCGGCCCATTTAGGCTAAAAATCACCAATGCGGATGTCAATCCTTCTACATGGCATGATCAACAGTGTTGGTGACGTGGACATTTTTTTCGATTTTTTTTTTATTTTTTACCATCCCCTTTTCTTTTAGTCGGTGGTTGAACTCGCCCTTGCTGGCCATCATGGCCTATAGCTAGACCAACCACTAGCAAAAGAGAAAGGGAAAGGAAAAAAAAAATAAAAAACTGTAAAACAAAATGTTTACCTTAACCCCATTTATGCCACTTAGGATGATCGATGTTTACGTCAGCAATTTTTGGCCTAAATTAGCCAGATACACTGAAATCGTACAAATGCAAAAAAGTGTATGACTAAATTAGTCCAATCATTTGACCAAAAAAATTAGTCCAATCAAAAGTTTTAGGACTGAATTGATATCCATGCAATATATGTGTGCACAACTCTTTTGATACTTTCCCAGGAAAAAAAAATACGTGAGAATTTGAGAAGCAAATTTTATCTCAAAAATTAGTAATCAACAAAAGAAGGAATGTAATAATATATACAATGGGCTTTTGATTCTCTTTTCCCTTTTGGCGCGTCTAAATAAATAACAAGAAAAGGCACTCGATTATTTACACTACAAAAAACTATCGGGGGTAGCCCCATTAGATACCCCATTGGAGTTGGGGATGGGGACGTGTGAGTGAGGGAGCAAGGATCCGCAACCGCATTGCAAAAGACAGTTTTCATCTCCAAACTTTGCTGAAAGCTACTGCTATCATCATCGATTTTAGGCTCATCTGTAAATCGTTTGATTCCACAACCTAAGATAGTCTTATGGTGGAAGGCCGGTACAAATTATTCAATCGAAGATGCCAATGATAAAAGAAGGGAGGTTGCCACCCCCGAGTTATTCTGCGTCGCAAGTTTCTCGATTTTCTTGACAAATTACGTGGTGGAGATAGCGCCGTTGCTCTTCCGGTATTAACGGCAAGCGACGGTGACATCGTGTTCTCATTTTCTTTTCTTTTCTTTTCCCCTTCTTTTGACGAGTCTCTAGAGAGCCTCACCACACACAGTTGACCGCCACTGTAGGACATTCATTGCTGCCACATGACTTTGGAAAGGAAACTGACAAATTTCTTAAGACGTCAATCAATTCAATAAGTTCGTGTCAAAAGTGGACCTGGAATTGACCCACCCAAGCAAAGGACCCTCCCACCCTCTACATGCCCTCCTTCCCCTTTCCATTTTGCAGAGGTTGAATCTTCATTTCAAGTAGGTGGCTAACTTGGGCTAACCTCTTAATTCGTCCAAGTGATAGTACAGAGATGTAAGTGAAATTTTTTTACCCTAAAAGCCTACATGTCTCCTTTTTCCACAAATCAAGTACAACGAAAATAGGACCCAAAAAAAAAAAAAAAGAGCTTCAAACATTCTTGTTGTTGAATGGTACACGATTCCACACAGACAAACCCTAAATAGGTTTTTCTTGGATTTTAGCATAGGAATACCTTATGTTATGTACTCGTAAAAAAGCATTAAATCGACCTGGAGTTGTATAATTACGAGAAAGATTTTCTTAATGTTACAAAATCGCGCACACTAGCAGGCACATTCATATATAATGCACAAAAGAGTCATGCATGGAATATGATGTGATGAGTTTTCCTATATCTGTGTATCGCTATATGGGTATCATAACCACACTATCTACCTGAAAAAAAAACACGAATTTTGCATAATTGTTTCACCTAATCGATCCGGATGAAGTCAGCAATGGGTTCGGCGGAAACCCAACCTTCTTACCAAAATATTTACGGGTTTTTTCATCTAAAATAGTAACTCATGTTATCTTTCTTGTTAGGGTTAGCTTCAAAACCCTGCCGTGCCTTCCAATTAAATACGTTGCCCAGCTTCTTTGATCGCTTAATTCGTGATGCTCCACCACTTTTAAACCCACTCGAACAAGGAACAGGATAAGAAAAGATTAAAAAAAAAAAACAATAATTCCATAAAGATGAACAAAAAGGAAAAGTTCTCTCTCCTTATCGCACAGATTCAAAATTCCAACTGTTTACCTTTCCTTTTTGTTTCTGTTTTTTTTTTCCCAAGCAAAGCACTTTATTCACGCAAACGTGCAAACCCTCGAACATCAAATCAATCGAGAAAATAAAGAATGACAGTATTCGTTCCACATTCAATCTTTCTCCTTCCTTGGAGCAGAAACTTTTCTCAGAAGCTCATCCTCTAAGCAGGTACACACGGCAGCAAGAGCAATAACTGAAGCTAACAAAGACAGACAAGGAACACAAGTACTCCCCCCCATCTCTCGGCCGCGATTGGCCAAAACAAGCAGAGATTTACTGCTGCTGGTTTTGCGAAGACTGTACACAAAGTATTTCTTGTCAAATTGCAAGTTCTAGGTAAAGATTACTGCACATGGGATCGTCCTGTTGTGTGCGTTCACAGAGAGCCTCGAAGCACTTCGCCCCTCATCCTCCTGTTGTTTTTCTTGTTTTCTTCCTTCCCACGAACGTGTTGGACACGAGCTGCAATGAATTTTTCACCATCGCTTCACGTTATCTCGCTTTGTCTTTCGTTAAGACCGCGTGCGCGTCGGATGATGTAATAGGAAAAGGATCACGGGGGGTTTGGTAGTCATCCTTGGAAGCTTTCTTTCATTTTCTGCAACAATTAGGGTTGCGGAGGTTTTTCCCCAACTGTTCGGCCCACTACAAATGCGGGGGGTTGTGTCATGTCGCGGTCGAACAATGGAAAATACATTTTGAATATTTTCTTTCAGTCGTCTTCCATAAAGGAATATTTGAGTGGTTGTAAAGTATGTGATGATCACATCACATCTTTTAGTTGCGATGCATAGGAAATATAATGACAGGCATTGAATAGAATTTATAGTTGGTGAGTCCACACATGTTATGTGTGGTATCCCTAGCAAAGATCACACTATCCTATGGATCGTGAAGCCTTCTTCCTCATCCGAAACCCTAACTATTCGAAAGCAAAATTCACAGGCAAAAGTGATCTCGTTATGCTGCTTTGTGGATAGATAGATCAAATTGGGCTATGGTATTAAAGTAAATGTCGATTGTGAAAGCTTGATTTGCTAAAAAAAGAAAGATGAAATATTCAGTTCTAGGGTCCCTGTAGGTCACAAATGATAATATAGTTGGATTGCACGGATGACCTTATTACAAACCGTAATACAGTGTAGGAGAGCTCGATTTGGGCGCTATTCTTCTCATGAATAATGAATCATTTAAAAAAAAAATTCCTAGAAACTATCACTTATGTTGTTTACAAATATAATTATCGCAAAATATATTCATCGTCCATGAGAATGTTTAGAGATAAACTGCTATTGATAGTGAAAATATTTTTCATTAAAAAATCATTGCAAACTTTATAAGTGATCGTTCTTAGAACAATATTTTACTTCCCCGTGAGGATTGTGGTTGGCCCACTTCATCATATCTTATGTTCTTCATTAAATGTATGCGAGGGTGCATTATTAATCATGTAATGACAATGTTTCAAAGAAATGTGAGTTTCTTTCCACAAGTTTTTGTGACTGTTTCACCTACTATATCACCTAATCACTGATTTTGAACCGGAAAAGCAGACATTAACATCGACCATCTTTAAAGTGAATGGAAATTGCTGAATACTTTATCCCGGATAAAGAAGTAACAACCCTCTTAAACCTTTATAGAAAGACAAAACAAAGGTGTGCTACACTTTACTCATAAATCGAATCAGTTAAAGCAAAACATACGGTAAAGTCAAATGACCCTTTCTCTCTCTCTCTCTTCTTCTTTTTTTGCCCTTTTGCCGAAGATGTCATATTCGAAGATCCAACCTATACAATGGGCAAGCCAAAACCAGCTGAAGGAAGGCCTTCAAATTTTTCCATATCCAAGCTCAAGAAAGTTCTCAAAAAAAAAAAAAAATCTGTCATTTATAGACGGTCACTTGAGGTATAACCATATTTTCATCTCCAAAGAGGACGAGCCAAAAAGAGCCTTCCCTTGTCCGGGTGCCATTGGACGGGATTGTTGGTATGGATCTTACAGTGTGCCGTCTATGTGGGTAACCACACCCAATCCACTACAGATAACTGACATGGCAATTATCTTTTTAAATATGAAAAATCATGTATCTTCCTCAATTATTCTTCTCCCCTTTTTATGTCAGTTATCAATGACAGAAAACGACGACGACAATAAAACGACACTCTCCCTCTCGACTGTAGAACATGATCGAAGTGAGGAAACTCTTCAAATTGCAAAGCGACATCTAATCTATGGAAAATACGGTACATCTCTCGTGCGATGTGTTGTCCAATCAGTGATACAAGTTAGGTTAGGATATGTTCTTCCGCACATGTTTCATTTAGAAACAAGGAATTCGTTTCCTTTTAGGGGGAAGAGGAGTGGTGATGCGGGCTTCTTCCACCAGACTATGTGTAAACCTTCTTCACCTCCGTTAATTCAATATCTGTCTCGCTCTTATTGTCTAATTTTTCCACAAATGTTTGTTTACTGACTTGGAGGAAATAAAATGAGCTTTCACGAACAATGACAGAAACGTAGAAGCTTGAATCTCACAGATTCAAGTAGAATAATCGAATCAAAACCAAGAATTTTGCTTAACTTACATTATTATTCCCACCACTTACTTTACATTCCTTCTGTTATGTCATAAATTTTGAGTTAAGCATCATCTGTGGTCATGACTTTTGCCACTTCTTTCCTTGTTCAAATTTCCATGCACCTTCTTCCTTTTTATTCCCTTTATTCAGAGAGAGTGTAAAGCATGTGACAGTGCCTAGCCATGGACCTTTTGTTAATATAAGAATAAACGATGAGGAACTACATGTTACCGAAGGTAATGATGCCCCAGTAAAGTTGCAAGAAAAGGAACAGTTTCATTCGCTCTCTCACTTACTTTCTCTGATTGAAAGAACAAACAACATCGACATCATCATGGATCATATTTACGTAGGAATTACAATATTCTTTCTATAATGTCGGATTTCGGGTCCATCTCAGAGGCACCTTGATAAGGACGCTTTTTCTTTCCCCTCCCCCCCTCCAACTCAGTCTCTACTTTTGTTGCTTTCTGTCTTTCTTGTCTCCTTGTCCTTCTTCAGCTATCTCTCTCTCTTTCCTTTTATTTTGGCCTTTTCTTTTCCTTTTGTTTTCCTCTCACTTTCTCGCCTCTGATTTTCTCAGCGGGAAGAACCTGATTCTTTTGTTCATCAGTTGATTCTAATAAGCTACGATTAATGGTCTCTCGAAATCAGTAGGAAAAAAATTTGGAAAAAAAAAGAAGAAAAATATTATAAAATAATTAATGCGGCCTTCCCAAAGTGAAGTCCAGGTTTAGCTTCATGGGACTTGTGCCTGTGAGAATGACCGGCGGTGAGCTTATTTCTGATGTCCTCTCGTAGGTTGAGAACTTTGGATCCATGTCCTTCTGCGACAACACAAAAGAGAGAAAGGCAATAGAATAAGCGATAGGCACTAGCTTTGACTCGGGAAAGATTTAAGAAACTGAAACATTACAACTAGGTCAGCTTTTTCCTTCCCCCATACGTAAATTATCCAATGGGGGTACATTAATTTCTTGACCATGTTGAAAGAAATTAAAGTTGTCTTTTTTTTTTCCCAGAGCTTTTCAGGTAATCAATGGATGGCATTAGTCCAGGAGCTTAAACACTTCTAACTAAAGAATGTACGATTCAGAAATTTCAAGGAAAAAAAATCGAAAATTTGATATGTAGCATGCTATAATTGGCTGTATCAAGCAATCTACAGATGTTCCAACTTCTAAAGTACATAATTTCGCTCGATCAATTTGGGACGTAGGCACATATCGACTCCGATTATCATGGAAACTTCCAAGGAAAAGAAACCTAAAAACTGTTTGTGTTTAGGGCTTCCTTACACATACCTCAACAGATGGAGTGCTTCCTCCAGAATCCTTTGGCTTCCCATGCAACCAAGCTTCCCTGAAACCAACCAAAAGGAAATGTAGGTTTTTTTTTTTTTTCAGAGAATATATCCCTACTTGTCAGTGGAAGCCATGCAGAGGGAGGGGAAAAAGAAAGCTGTCTTTTTTATTGTCTCTTCTTTACACAGTCCTCGCTTTTGCGAACCGCATACGTTGTAATAAAGTCGAAAGTCGAGACTCTTACCACGTGATATCCCATTACCCATCAAAACACAACAAGAAGTAAGATAAAGAATATCAGCTTTGGCGAATAGTACAAGAGTTTTTTTCTTCGAGGGGGTCCATTAATGGAGGATTTGATTTAACTTTGGGATTAAGTTTTCTAAACTTTTGGGTCCCACTTAAAGAAAGTAAAGAAAGAAAGAGACTTTAGGAGGAGAGCCCACGAAATCCAAAGACGAAGATATCTCTGATTTTAAGGTGGATTTTCCGTGTCTTGGAACGAAAAGAATTTTGTAATACTTGTGCGTTATCATTAGCTTTATGTTCGCTATCATTTTGGTTGTGAAACCATCATGAAGGTTTTCACTCTTTTGTCTCGGACAGACGGGAGGAGAGAAAAGCAGGGGCCTTTATTCCTTTCCTCTTTTTGTTACCTCTTGTAAAAGCCACATGACTTATGTACTTTACACATGCACTATTCAGATGGCGTACGTGTACATATGTTACAGGAAACTAAACAACCTTAATATACTCAGCTAAGAACAAAGACAGCATACACAAAGAATTCGCGTCGTGGCGAGGCGATACATTCCGAATATAAGTATTAAAGCATCAATCAGGTTACACCTACTCTCAATAGTTGCCAAACATTGTTGATCCAGTTTTCATAGGAATATGCTCAAACCGCCCTAATACAAGTATTACATAGGTTAATCTATGAATTATGCTAGACCTCAAAGGTTTTAATTTGCAGGTTGGCCCTTCCGACAACATGGTTAGAGATGAAGGTTCTAAGGATGCAATATACGGAGGGCCTTAACCCTAATGGGATGTTGGAAAATGGTTAAGAACCAACAAGACAGGAAGCATGGTCATAGGTTGGAGTTTAAAGAAGACCATCTTGGAGCCTTCCCTCAGGATCCTCAGATGCTGCAGCCAATTACTCAACCATGACGACTAAGGAATTGTCGTCGACTCTGTGGGATGAATCAAGTGTTTCATGAGGTCCGGACGTAGCCCCCATCATCAACGACAAAGAGACGGACAATGCTAAGAGGTTGCTCTAAATCTTGCTGCAAAATTCAGGAATTTCTTCACTGAAATGTATCATTTCTCTAAAGTATAATGACGGTCAGTAGTATGTGATACGTTGTATGGATATAGAGCTCAAAGATTTGAATGACTTGGTAAGGAGTTACTTTGAATAGCGGGATTAGACGGATATGAGATTAATTTGGTATAGCAGGATTAGACCGAACGATGACTTGGTACGGAGTTGCTTTGAGAAGATTAATTTCACAAATTATGAGAATGTCATATGATAATATGCGAGGTCAAAAATCATAGGAATGAAAGTACAGCGAAAATGTTGCTCGTGTAATTCACATTTCTCGACATGGAAGAAAGTTGAAATTTTAAAAATAGCTGTTTTAGTAGTTTGGAAGCAAGGGACGGCTCGAGGAATCATTTTGCTAGATACTCACGAGAGCTTGTCACTTCATGAATGAACGGAGATCAAGCATAAATACTTTCAGTTCGTGTGTATGGCATTAATATTTCACAGGAGAACACAAATGAAATGGGGAGAGAAAAAAAAAAGGGAGAGGGGGTCGCATATAAGAGCTAACCTTGATGAATTGCTCCAAAGACCATGTTGACTCCTATCTTGATGATCATGCCTTCCAAGTTCCGGCCTTCTCGGGTTCGCAACTTCAATGACCAAATCATCAGAAGTTTCTCCTGACGATCCATTATCAAACACATCCGTTTGTCCTGCATATAAAGGTCGAGATAGATGCATAAGAAGCTCGTACATGATGGCGCATGCCAAAACATTCTATCCTTCACATGGTTCATATCATTTTTTTTCCCCAGAAAAGGGAAACTGGTTAGTTCTTACCCGAAGAATTAGCCGCTGCTCTATCGGTAGTCTTCACGGTTCGATACATCTGCATATCCAACGGTGTAAACTTGTTTGTGAGTTTTTTTTTTTTTTTTTGCCTTAAGCCTAAAATGAAAATGTTGTAGTTGGGTTCTATGCAATGCTTAAACCAGATACTGATTAACATATGCGTGCATGATGCTTGAGACGAACATCACTTGCCATATCCAAAGATTCATGCAAGTGTGTCCACTTGAGAAGAAAACCCTATCTGAAACCTACATCATTGAGAAATGATGATGTTCTGTACTTACTCCTTTTTCGTTTCCCTATTTTTCCTTCCTACATAACTTTCTCAAAAAAAAGAAAAAGAAAAAACTCAGCATAAGTGTGCTCTTCTCTCGGCTTGGCTGACTCCACTTTGAACTCCTCGTGTTTTTGTCTTTACTTGTTTCTCTGAAATCGATAACAGCAACTCTCTCTCTCTCTCTCCAGTTATTTTACTTCTTTTTTGACTTGGGTTATTGATTCTTGAGAGTAAAAAGCTGTTCATGATTAGTTCCTTTGCAGGACCATCAGATCTAGTAGAGAAAAGGTTGTGCCAAGGGCTTCACAGAGAGAGAGATATAGCTTTAATCTGTGAAAATCTTGGAATCTGAAACAGATGCACTAAAACAGACCTCCAGTACAATGTCAGCTCTCTTAAATAATGCAAGTACTGAGGCTAATAACACCATGAGAAAAACAAAACTGGATCACTGCTTAATGTCATGCAATTTCTCAGACAAAGCACAAGATGCAAGAGAGACAGAATTTATGGCTGCATTTTCTTGCTTTTCGTTTGATTAGGGAGAGGGGGAGAGAGAGAGAGAGGGAGAGGCGGAGAGAGAGAGAGATCTTGAAAGAAATGAGGTTCTTGTATTACCTGTAAATGAGACTTAACATGTGCCAAGGTTAAATCTTTCACATCCATTAGCTCAAGGACTGACTTTGGTGTGGCTCCTGAGAAAAAGAGAGAGAATAAGCAGAAAAAAGTAAATATTCTCTTCTCATTTGGTTTCCTGTTTTTGCAACTTCTAAAGAATGAAGCCCAATTTTTTTTTTTTTGCAGGAAGGAATAAAAATCTGTAAAAGATGGAAGATATGGCCAAAACATCATAGGAAAGAGAGGAATCACAAAGACTCCAAAGATGAGAAGAAGCATTACTCTCGTGGCCGCCGAGCAGCTCCACCGCATGGACGAACCGGGCGTGCAGCGTGGTCGTCCACCGCATTCGGGGGGCCCGCATGCTCCGCTTCGCTGGGAACCGCGACAAGAACCTCGGTCTCATCAGCCCCTGCGAATGGCAAAGGTTCGAAGCGATGGTGTTGGTACTATTAGCTACGGAGTTACTACTGTTCGGGTGATGAATTGGTGATGGGTCTAGATGGTGAAGCTGAGCAGCGAATGGGAAAGCGCTGGAAGAGTTCTGGTGGTACACCGGGATGCCTCTAATCGGTCTCAAGAAGCCGAGCTCTTGGCTCAGTCCTTGTGGCTGATGCTGCAACACCGAGAGATGACGATGATGATGATGATGCTGCATCTGTTGGTGTTGATTACTGTTGGAGTACTGGTTTTGGGGTTGGAAGGAGTGGATATGGTTGTTGCCTTGTTGGAGATGGTTGTAAGAGATGTTGTTGCTGGCCTCCAAAATGTTGCCGCCGCTAATGGTGCTGTGGTTAGCCCTCGGATTCGACAAGGAGAGATCGAAGCGGGTGTCGTTCTTGGCCGCCATTGAGGACGGCAAGGAGTGATGGCTCCTCGAGTCGAGGGCCCTCTTCCAGAAGCCCAAGCTCAACTCATCTTCCGCCGTCCGCCGCCAGGACGACGCCGATTTGGCGTTAGGGGGGCTGATTTGCAGGGACAAATCCGGCTGAGCTGGGAAGAGCTCCATCTAAACCACCCGAAAGAAGAAACGGGGACGTCGGTTTCGGATTCTCCCTTTGATGTTTATACTCTTTCTCTTGCTCCCTGATAGCGAGGTATATATCAAGAGACTTCGGTAAGAAGCATATCCAGAAAAACCCAAAAAGAAAATGGCCGACGTCGAGAGATTTCTGTGTGATCTGTTTACTGGGACTAGGAACTTAAATTTGGGAAGAGGGATGAGAGGGTTGGATCCATAGATGGGGTTAGATCAATATGAGACTAAGGAAGAAGTAGCTGCAGAAAACTTTGAGATGGAAGAGAGAGAGACAGAGACAGAGAGGAAATGAAGAGAGTGGCCTTGTTTTCCTTTGTGTGAAGTATAAGTGAGAAAATGACACTTGAGGAACTAGAGAGAGAGAAGAGAGAGAGAGAGAGAGAGCGAGCGAGTAAAGTTTTTTCTTTTCTTTTTTGCCTTTTGTGTGGACGTGGGTGTAGGGCAGTGAGGGTGAAAAAGGGAGGAAAAGATGGGGGGAAAAGTTATTAATATTTGGGACTCGGTGGTTCTTTTTTTTTTTTTTTTTACACACTACTCTCCTTTCTTCTTTCCATATCTCGTGCTCTGGGGAAGGAAAGGACAATTTTTGGATTAACCCATGTGGATATTTCTTTTGGTAAGGAAGGCCCTGCTTTGATTTCAAACCCACGTAAACGTCTTCCTCTGTCGTTTTAACAAGGTAAGTCTAACATTGTTTGGATGCGCGAACGAGGCTTGTAACGGACGACACATGATTGAATTATGCGGTCGGTATTGCTTTTCCTCACAAGGAGTAAATAGGCGAGCCCGCTTCTCCACCCAACGCTTCGAGAGGATTGTTGGAAGACGAAGCACTTGTAATGATCCTTTTGACACATCAAGTTCTTGACTATACATATGAGCTCTTGTATGAAACTGATATGCTAATCACTTTTGGATGGGACGTCACTGATCTGATAAGATTTTCCTTTTATGAACGAATATTTCTTATTATCTGCCACGTAATGAGTAGACGTATCAAAAATGGATATGTCGAATCGGCAAAAAAATGATCCAATTTAAACCGACTCATTCAGTCAGTTTTGACCTATTTCCCATGCAATGCACATCTAGTAACTTACGCCCCCACCCAATCTATATTGCCGAATGCTTACATAGCAATTCAATATAGGGAAACTGGAAAAATTATCCAAAAAGTCGTAAATATATTATATGACGGCCAATTCAATCCTAAAATTTTTCAATTGTGTCGGTTTAGTTCTAAACCTTTTTTGATAATTTTTCAATGTAGTCCTAAACATTTTGATAATTTGTTAATTTAGTCTTAAACATTTTGAAATTTTGCAAACTGAGAAGGGATTAAAGATTAAATCAGCATAATTGAAAGGTTTAGTACTGAATTGGCCATTGTATAATAGGTTCATGACTTTTTAGACAATTTTCCTATGAAAACTCATATCTATACTGAGTTAAGAGTGCACTGAGACGAGACTGCAAAGTGAGCAATCCCGAGATTAAGCAAAGGCAAGAGAGAATAAAAAGAGTCATAGAGGATTGTTAACCCATTTACGATCATTTATGGCGCATTAAACATACATATTAAGTTTAAATTCGGTTATGACTCATTTATTGATTATGACTAATCCATATAACAACTCATCTTATCATATGTGGGTTAAGAAATAGATTTATGACTCATTTTGATGGATATAACAATGATTAAAACCACTCGATGATGATACCTTAGCATGTTCGCATGGCGTGCGCCTTTCGTGACTTCTTTCTACCTTTGTTGTATGAATCTGTTCAAATAGGCTAGATACCCCCAAACTTATAAATGGGTGTAACCTTTTCATTTTTTTTTTCCCTTTCATCATACATACAATAAATTAAGTTAATTACTAAGTTATAAACGATTGTTCACCAAGCCTACTATCGTGCTTGCAGTAAAATATGTAAACATTGTCTTGTAGTCATTCTTTCTTGCTTTAACATGACAGGGACGAAAAAAATTGGATCAAAAAGCCTATAAAGAAGAATATCCCATCGATGGATGACTTGCGGGGTGAGAAATCACATTCAAGATCTTTGGCTCTCTCATATCGTGAGAAAACACTCTACTTGTTGACATCAGTCCCAAAATTTTGCTCCAAACTGAAGAAGCTAAATGGCTCAAAGGAGGCCATGACCATTGACATTACTTATAAAGCCTATCAATGCAATGCGTGATAACCTCGTCGATCAGGTTGGTCATGATAATACACTTAGGCTCCCAAGATTCAATCGACAATATGCATAATGAGCTTATTGATTATAAGTTTTCAATGGGTAGGATTTGGGCGAAGCATATGACGTATAGCGACGATAAATTGACTCGAAGTACGCATAAAAATTATCCATCGTCCGAAGATAACTGCCGCTAAGGCATCATGAGCGGTTGCAAAGCATCAATATAATAGCGTGCAAGTCAAGACAACTAGAGATTTTTACGGTGAAAGATCATAGTGCATAACGCCACGGTCCATCTAAAGACATACAAAGAATCAACGAGAAGCATATCACGAAATCAACGACGGGCCAATCATCTATGAAAACGGAATGTTTCGACTCCGAAGATGAGAAGATTATTCATAGCGGGTCGAATTAAATTAGGATTTGCCTAAGTTTGAGGTTGAACTTGGAATTAGATTCAGTTTCCTACGCATTCCAGTCATCTCCGTTAGCAGTTCGTATTCAATGTCAATCATCGAGCGAGTATGGCATCTAAGAGTGCAAGCCATTTGTTCTGATGCAATTTCTCATTATTTCCAACTCACTCCCAGTGCATAACTAGTAATTCGGATTTCACAAAGTCTTTGATACGTCAAGGCATACTGGAATCCATTTACTTTTGATTCAAAGTCGAACCTAACAATTTGATTGGCCATCGTTCACCCTCAATTGGATTTTTAAGCACTAATTGTAAACATTTGAGTTTCTACTAACCACAAACTTGCATAAATTCACATAGCACGACTTAAAAGCTTATATTCCCTGTAACTTCATATTCTCCTTTCACTGGGA